>NW_025563569.1:0-28597 GCF_020424385.1 Procambarus clarkii
CCATAATACCCATCCTGTGGGCGGTGGTGTAAAGGATTACAGAGGCACATAATCGGTTCAGGAACTGAACCCTCTAGTTCGTTTAGCTAAGCAAATAACAATCTTTTGACGCTAGTTACAAAATTATTAATGTACACATACTTATGCATACATGTACATATGCATACGTATACATATATAAATACACATACATATTTAATCACCCACACAAATACACACATCAGTAATTTTTTGCGTCACAAGTGATTCAACAAGAGGCTCACAACAGTCACTATACAAGGCACTTTACATCTATGAGGAGTCGCACAGTTACTAGTCTAGCTCCACACCCACCCAACTGGGCGGCAGCTTTACAGTCATGTGCTCCACACCCACCCAACTGGGCGGCAGCTTTACAGTCATGTGCTCCACACCCACCCAACTGGGCGGCAGCTTTACAGTTACCTGGTGTTATTCTTCACCTATATCTTTTTCTGGTTAATCCCTATTTACATTATGCAGTTCAGGTTTCGTCGCCATACTATAGTTTTTAGTTTAGTTAATTTATCACATAATGGGTTCAGGGACTGAACAAACAATTTATTTATCTAAGCAAGTTACAATCTTGAGGAGCTAGCCACAAAATTCATAACACATCGTCACATCAACAACATGTGTTCGAGATCGACCACAAGTACAGTTTCTAAATTAAGCAAATGCTATATGTGGAGAGCTAGTGTCACAATTGATATGTTTGTCCTGCACATTTCCACAGTAGTTTGCTTGGGTTTGCTTGGGTACATAGACAAGAGACTGAACTTCAGCACCCACATACAACACATAAAGGGATGCTCTGAGAGAGAGAGAGAGAGGGGGAGAGTAAAAATGTCCACTGAGGTCTGATTAAGTCCTTTTGGGGACCTTAATCATTAGGACGTTCAATGATTAACGCAAAGTGAGGCGTATTCAGATGGTATATTGACAACATTCAGCATATCTCATAATGACCTAGTAGTACTTGGTGCACAAATACCTTTTCCAAAGGAATCGCAAAACATAATTAAACACAACTGTACCGTACAGTGTTATATATTTATTTCAGTTTGAACAATTTTTAACATTAAAGGATAAATCCTTTAATTGGTTGAAATTGGTTACTTATTACTTAACTTGCTAGCGCACAAGAAACAAATCCACGAATCATCATTACATTCTGTAACACCTACACATGATCCATGGTGCCAAATATTGCAACGTTCACAGCATACCATCAGCTTCAAATCATTTAGCTTTCTGCAAATGCAGTACACTTCCATCGAGCATGACCGGATGATTCGTTTTCTTCTCAGTGTCTGAGCTGCAGGGAATGAGATGAGACACTTTCCTTTAAAGTTCTCTTGAAGATGTTGTCTCATTCTGCATATCATACGAGGTTCACCGGATCTACACCACTTGCAAGTGATGCAGCAAACGCCACAGCATATACCCCACTAATACTTGAGTCCTTGTGTCTGCTGACATTCATTATATTGCATATCAGCTTATCATCCTGGCAATTAGCAAGAGCATACAAGATAACTTCAGTAGATTTGGATGGTAATTTATGCCTGGTGTCGTATATGTTAATTTGTCCAGTTACTCCAATGTTGGAAACGGTGGCCCAGTGAGGTCCCGCTACCACGCTGGGTCATGAAGGCCTTCTAGGCTTGGTACAGTTTGTTTGATGAGGTCACATGCAGGTTTTATATGAAGGTCAGAGAGCTGTACATTTGTTCCAATGTTCATTATCTCGTCATTTGTTAAATAATTTAACATTGTCGAATGTGAAGCACTGTTATCACACTCCTTATTGTTGCATTGGTGTGAGGAGTGGCAGTGATTGGTTCAGTTTATTTTTTTTTTTTTAAATAGGGACATAAATTTGTACTGCAGATACCAGTACAGTTGCACCGTTTCTTTATATATTTTATACTTGGGTTAGCAAGGCGAGACGCTTCTCTTAACGTGATACTGTTGGTATCAAATAGAAATAGTTTTTAAAGTATGTATCTTAATAAATTTGAACCTTATATTATCAACATCAACATATTATATTATTTAACATCAACAAATTAGATTTCGAATGTTAAAACCAATTTCAACCAATTAAAGGATTTATCCTTTTTAAAGGATTTCATTAAAGGATTTGACACAAAAATCAGTATGAAAATTACCTCGGCTGAGGATATTGAAAAACTTCAAGCTGATATTAATAAAGTTTTCGACTGGGCATCAGAAAATAACATGATGTTTAACAGTGATAAATTCCAGGTACCCAGGTACGGTAAAAATGAGGACCTTAAACATAATACAGAGTACAAAACACAATCAAATGTACCCATAGTAGGAAAACAGCATGTAAAGGATTTGGGAATAATAATGTCTGACGACCTAACGTTTAAGGAGCATAACTAAGCAAATATTGCGACAGCCAGAAAAATGATAGGATAGATTACGAGAACTTTCAAATACAGGGATCCCATCACAATGGTTGTACTCTTCAAGTCACTTGTGTTGTCCCGTCTTGAGCAAGATATTCCCTTGCTCAGTACTCACTTCCCCCTTCAGAGCAGGAGAGATTGCTGAAATAGAGGGAATACAGAGAACATATACGGCACGCATAGACGCAATAAAGCACCTAAATTATTGGGATCATCTCAAAGCCCTCCAAATGTACTCACTAGAAAGAAGACGAGAGAGATATCAAATAATATACACCTGGAAGATACTGGAGGGCCAAGTACCAAATCTACACAGTAAAATAACAACGTACTGGAGTGAACGACATGGAAGAAAATGTAGAATAGAACCAGTGAAGAGCAGAGGTGCCATAGGCACAATCAGAGAACACTGTATAAACATCAGAGGTCCGCGGTTGTTCAACGTCCTCCCAGCAAGCATAAGAAATATTGCCGGAACAACCGGGGACATTTTCAAGAGGAAACTAGATTTATTCCTCTAAGGAGTGCCGGACCAACCGGGCTGTGGTGGGTATGTGGGCCTGCGGGCCGCTCCAAGCAACAGCCTAGTGGACCAAACTCTCACAAGTCAAGCCTGGCCTCGGGCCGGGCTTGGGGAGTAGAAGAACTCCCAGAACCCCATCAACCAGGTATCCTTTAATGTTAAAAATTGTTCAAATTGAAATAAATATATAACACTGTACAGTACAGTTGTGTTTGCCTGCCACAGCCTGCCACAGCCTTGAGAGCACGGAGCCTCTCTCTACATTGGCGACCCAGTCTGGCTAAACATTGCGGTACAGTAGAACCTCAAGACCAAGGTATTTGTATCTGGTAACTAGTCGAGCAGAGAGCCATCATCCAACTGCATTTTGCGATCGGCCTCGGTTCAGGATCTTTGTTTTCTCTACTGAGATGACTAAGCATAGTTCCTGACATGTGGACAATACAGAGTTCAGAACATTTTGGGTGTTGGTATACCCATTGGTGTGGATCAGTATATCATCCACATAGCTAATGATGTGTTCGCTGGACCTTCTAGTTACAAAGTTTAAAAGTGCACTGATTAACACATTGAACAGAGTAGGACTGAGGACACCTCCCTGTGGAGTGCCAAGTTCAAAAAATCTCGTTACACTCCTATGCCCATGGAACAGTACAGATGACTTCCTGTTGGATAGATAGCCTCTTATCCACCGTAGAAGCCATCCTCCAACATTTATTTTAGCAAGTTCTCTCAGAATGACGTGTGGGTTAGCAATGTCAAAGGCTGACTTAAGATCTAGGAAAGTGGTATATGACCTATCAGTATGCAGGGTGAGGAATGTGGTAATACAGTGATGTACACTCTTTCCATGCATAAAGCCATATATCTGGGGAGACAACATATTAATAATTTTGTAAAGGAGACGGTTGAGAACATCCTCTCAAGACACTTATAGAGACAACTAGTGAGGGAGATTGGGCGAAAAGCACTCGGCTGGTGAGGTTTAGGAATGGGAATAATAACACTGTTGGTCCATGACTTAGGAAGCTCCCCAGTTACATAGCTCATATTATACAATTGAAGAAAGGTATTCCCTGGAACTAGCAGAAGCATATGCAGTATGCCGTCAGTAACTCCATCCTCCCCGGGTGATGTAGCTTTGCCTTTATGTAGAGCAGAATCTAGTTCGTATTCAGTAAAAGCATGTCACAGTCATCCTCTTGATGAAGCATGAAGTCAAGGAGCCTTGCCCTATCAGTATATCTATCATTTAATTCATTCTGTGAGGGTAGAGGAAGACTGTCAAAGCTGGAAGTCGTGGCCCAAGCACCAACAAGCTCATTTGCTCTGTGCAGAGGATTAGGGTACGAGATCTCTGCAGCATTTTTCCCTTTGACCTTGTTGATATCCTTCCATGCCCGACTTAGTGGCGTGTGAGAATTGAGACCACTGACAAAAGTTTCCCAGTCTGTCTGCCTCAGCTCCACCATACGTTCCCTGGCCTTAGCCAGAGCCATACATACATACATACATACATACATACATACATACATGCGTATATAAATACATGCGTATATAAATACATACATACATACATGCATGCGTACATACATACATCCATCCATCTATCCCATACATACATACATACATACATGCATACATACATACATACATACATACATACATACATACATACATACATACATACATACATACATACATGCATGCGTACATACATACATCCATCCATCTATCCATTCATACATACATACATACATACATACATACATACATACATGCATGCATGCATACATACATACATACATACATACATACATACATGCATACATACATACATACATACATACATACATACATACATGCATACATACATACATACATACATACATACATACATACATACATGCATTCATACATGCATTCATACATGCATACATACATACATACATACATACATACATACATACATACATACATACATACATACATACATGCATACATACATACATACATACATACACGTCCAGTCAGCATATAGCTATTTCGGGACAAAATCCAATACAGTTTATATTGGTGAGACGCCACTGTGATGAGGAGTTTAAATATCACAGGAACTGTAGGTTAATGTGTGACATAAGTGAGGTTAGATGAGGCATCTACAAGCATCAGCTGGAGGCTGATGGAGTGTTGTGGAGGCTGGTGGTACTATGCCTAGATGTTGGAGGGTGGATTTGACTCTCCCACCCTCCCTCCCCCCCCCCCACACATTGACCGCAGTACGTCTAAGGTTACTTTCCACTCTCGCTTACCAAGGGTATAACCCCCGCCCCTCCCAACACACACACATGCATCAGATTCTTAACTTACAATATTTATGATTTACCAATTTATGTTACTACACTGACTGTCAATTTCACAATATTGTATAAACTTTGATGAATCGCTCGTCTATGGGTCATCCAATAATGTTAGCAGACTTCTAGATGTTACCACTACTAGGTTTAGGCTCAGCTACAAGTACCTCTGGAAGTTTGTAACATCTGATGATGTAGATTTGACTAAATGTAAACTCTGTCAGCAGAACTATTCGCATACTTTGCGTCATTATATAATGGAATGTGAAAAATCGCGGAATTTAAAGATAACAACATCAATAGTGTCCATGAAATGTGTAAGTACTTCATTCATAATGATGTGCTGCTCGAAATCTTAGCGAAGTATCCAAAATTTGCTTACTGTAGGTAATGCATACACATGACTGTAAAGCTGCCGCCCAGTTGGGTGGGTTTGGAGCACATGACTGTAAAGCTGCCGCCCAGTTGGGTGGGTGTGGAGCACATGACTGTAAAGCAGCCGCCCAGTTTGGTGGGTGTGGAGCACATGACTGCAAAGCTGCCGCCCAGTTGGGTGGGTGTGGAGCACATGACTGTAAAGCTGCCGCCCAGTTGGGTGGGTGTGGAGCACATGACTGTAAAGCTGCCGCCCAGTTGGGAGAGTGTGGAGCACATGACTGTAAAGCTGCCGCCCAGTTGGGTGGGTGTGGAGCACATGACTGTAAAGCTGCCGCCCAGTTGGGTGGGTGTGGAGCACATGACTGTAAAGCTGCCGCCCAGTTGGGAGAGTGTGGAGCACATGACTGTAAAGCTGCCGCCCAGTTGGGTGGGTGTGCAGCACATGACTGTAAAGCTGCCGCCCAGTTGGGTGGGTGTGGAGCACATGACTGTAAAGCTGCCGCCCAGTTGGGTGGGTGTGGAGCGCATGACTGTAAAGCTGCCGCCCAGTTGGGTGGGTGTGGAGCACATGACTGTAAAGCTGCCGCCCAGTTGAGAGAGTGTGGAGCACATGACTGTAAAGCTGCCGCCCAGTTGGGTGGGTGTGGAGCACATGACTGTAAAGCTTCCGCCCAGTTGGGTGGGTGTGGAGCACATGACTGTAAAGCTGCCGCCCAGTTGGGTGGGTGTGCAGCAACACTAGTAACTGTGTCACTCACCATAAATGTAAAGTGCCTTGTATAGTGACTGTTGTGAGCCTCTTGTTGAATCACTTGTGACACAAAAGATTACTGATGTGTGTATTTGTGGTGGTGATTAAATATGTATGTGCATGTATATATGTATACGTATGAATATGTACATGTATGCATAAGTATGTGTACATTAATAATTTTGTAACTAGCGTCAAAAGATTGTTATTTGCTTAGCTAAACGAACTAGAGGGTTCAGTTCCTGAACCGATTATGTGCCTCTGTAATCCTTTACACCACCGCCCACGGGATGTGTATTATGGGGTGCATAATAAAGAAAGAAAATGAATGGACCGAACCCCACAATTCATTTAGCTAAGCAAGTTACAATCTTAATGAGCTAGTTACAAAATTCACTATAAGTCGTCACATCATAAATGGGTTCGAGATCGACCACAAGTAATGCATTACATAAATTTATCAGTATTGTGCAGCCTGTGATCCCCGCCTGGCTGGATACTGATACCTAGGTAATTTTCATGTGTCCGGACACCGGCAATAAGGTGGTATTATTTATTTAACTTAAGATATATATATTTTTAAATGTTGTCACATTAACGGCTACATCTTCCTTTCTTCTGACATATAGATTTTTAAGATTAATTAAATATATGGAAACTAATTATACAATTTATTGGCTGGTGTGCAGGGCTTCACACTCTCAGAGCAAGCCATCAAGTAACTATCAAAACGCATATATCTTCGTTTTCACTTCAGTTATATTTATGACAAAGGATTTTAAATGTAGCCTATATTTCTACCTTTCAGATGACATAAATACTTTCGTTAATTACAATATCTAGATCAAACTAACATTGATTTTCAAAAGGTTGTATATTTTCCATCAATGGAGAGCATCAGCCAAGAAGCCTTCTTTAAAATATGAATATCTTTCCTCACCCAATAAGATCTAATCTCTGAATAAAACGCAAAAAACGACTTGATTGTAACCTATCCACCGCTGCCCATTGGATGGGGGAGAGGGGGTTATGTGTAGGATAAACATATCAATTGTGACACTAGCCCTCCATATATGTCAGTTCCTTAAATTATAAACTGTACTTGTGGTCGGACTCGAGCCCATTGTTGATGTGACAATGTGCATTGACTTTTGTAACTAGCTTATCAAGATTATAACTTGCTTGGCTATATGAATTGTGGGGCTCATTCCCTGAGCCCATTATGTGCCTCTGTAACACTCCACTATCGTCCATAGGATGGGTATGGAGTGCATAATAAATGAACTAAACTAAGCTCTGCCTTTTTGATAACATATACAATTATTAGCTTTATTTGTGAATCTCAATTAATTAAACAATATATCACAGAGCCTGTAGGGTTCGGTGAGATGAGCGAAGAGACATGGGAGATTTTACATAAGTACAGTACATGGTAGTTTAAGTAGCGAACGCATGTCAACGAATAACGAGTATATATAACAAAACCATTGTCCTATGAAGTCGATTTAACTTCCAAACATATATTTTTTAATTAATGTTAAATGTTTTCTGGCTAGTTATGTTAGATTTTATTAAAAATACGTATTCTACTTGTTAACATTATAATTTAAATTTGTGATAATTTGAGCAGAGAAGTGCGACAACTGGATATGCCAACAAACACTTTCCAAACAACGATATATCTTGGATAAGTCGCTCCACAACATTGCTGCTTGGACCATCGACTTCCTTTGATGCTACTTATTTCATAATGAAATTATATTAGTTTGGAGTAAATATATGTTTTCTCATGTTCTGCATTCAGCACCCACATTATAGTGAGTAAATATACCATATTACTTCATTACTTAAATAATGCTAGGAGGGTTTGAGTAGCTTTGGGTATTTAGTGCACAGAATCTCCAATAGATGGGGCGAGAGTCGCCCCATCTCTCTCACCCGAGAGAGAGTCGAAACTTAATTTAAAATTGATATATCTTTGTTCTCGAACATGATATATTTCATTTGGTGCAATTATAATAATGTTCATATATCGGTCTTTCTGGAGGCATATAAGATTTTAGGCTTTATTAGCGTATCTTTGTTAATTATACAATATATCGGCAAGTGCGTAGGCGTCTGCACTCCATGCCCGACAAGCTACTGAGCGCTACTATAAAAACATATGTATCTTCACTTGAGCTATAAATATGTCTATTGTAATGTATTTAAAATGAAGCTCTTATTTCTATCTTGCTTAAGACTTATAAAACATTTGTGTTTATTAACGAATTTACGTGAAATAAACATTGATCTGAGAGAGAGTTGCTCTGTCGTTCAGTCTGTACGGGGTGGGAGCTCCGTAATTTTTAAAATACAATAATCTTCATTAGAAATTTAAATATGTCTATAGTAAAGTGTTTAAAGTGAAGCTTATATGTCTGTCTTTCTTGAGACATATAAAACATATATGTTTACTAACGAATTCACGTGAAATAAACATTGTTCTGAGAGAGAGTTGCTCGGTCGATCGATTTCTCCGGGGTCGGAGCTCGGCTATTATAAAAGTACACGTATCTTCGGTTTAAATTTAAATATGCCCATGGTAAGGTATTTAGAATGAAGCTTATATTTCTATCTTTCTTGTGACATATAAAACTTTTACGTTTATTAAGGAATCTGCGTGAAATAGGCATGGTTCTGAGATGAATGCTGCGGTTTTCGAGCTCGACGCGCGGCAATGGACGCCATATACACATCCAGTGGGTGTTATTGGACCCCATACCCATTTTATGGGTGGTTGGAGCCCCATACCCATTCTATGGGTGGTTGGAGTCCCATACCCATCCTGTGGGTTGTAGTGGACGCCATACTCATCCTGTGGGTGGTATTGGACCCCATACCCTTCCTGTGGGTGGATGTGATCCCCATACTCATCCTCTGGGTGGATGTGACCCTCATACCCATCCTGTGGGTGGAATTGCATCCCTTACTCACCTAACAGGTGGTAGTGGACAATATACCGATCCTGTAGTTGGTATAGTAGACACAATACCATCCTGTTTAGAGTAGTTTACCCCATAGACATTCCAATGAACCATCGTTTTCTGTTAGCGTTCCTACAAAACATCCTTTAAAGATTTGTAAAGCACCAACTATGGTATATAATATTGATTGGTGAAGGACTGTTATTCTATGTAATAATTTTTAGTGCTTATTATAATTTACTAAGAACAACTAATATTTCTCAAAACAAAACTACGAACCTTCAATAGGAAGTAGCTGATCTATAATATTCTAAGAGCATGGACAATAGTAGGTAAATTTCACAACCCATGTGGGACCTGAAAAGTACAATTTTCCTTATAATTGAACCAATCACGACTATTCTGCTATCTAGGTTGACGGACGGGTACTGTGAGACGCAAGTTGGTACGTGAGGAAGAGTTTGGGCCTTGGAAAAAAAAGTAACTGGGAATATATCACATATTTACTAATTCATATTCAACATATTGACTTTAAGCATTAAGTCATATATGTGCTGTCTTGTGTGAGAACGGGTTGGGCAGTAGTGTAGGGTGGCAGTAGTGGAGGGTGGCAGTAGTGGAGGGTAGCAGTAGTGGTGGGTGGCAGTAGCGGAGGGTGGCAGTAGTGTAGGGTGGCAGTAGTGGAGGTTGGCAGTAGTGGAGTGTGGCAGTAGTGGAGGGTGGCAGTAGTGGAGGGTGGCAGTAGTGGTTAGTGGCGGTAGTGTAAGGTGGAGGTAGTGTAGGGTGGCAGTAGTGGAGGGTGGCAGTAGTGGAGGGTGGCAGTAGTGGAGGGTGGCAGTAGTGGAGGGTGGCAGTAGTGGAGGGTTGCAGTAGTTGAGGGTGGCAGTAGTGGTGGGTGGCAGTAGTGGAGGGTGGCAGTAGTAGAGGGTGGCAGTAGTGGAGGGTGGCAGTAGTGGAGGGTGGCAGTAGTGGAGGGTGGCAGTAGTAGAGGGTGGCAGTAGTGGAGGGTGGCAGTAGTGGAGGGTGGCAGTAGTGGAGGGTGGCAGTAGTGGCGGGTGGCAGTAGTGGAGGGTGGCAGTAGTGGAGGGGTTCAGTAGTGGAGGGTGGCAGTAGTGGAGGGGGGCAGTAGTGGAGGGTGGCAGTAGTGGAGGGTGGCAGTAGTGGAGGGTGGCAGTAGTGGAGGGTGGCAGTAGTGGTTAGTGGCGGTAGTGTAAGGTGGAGGTAGTGTAGGGTGGCAGTAGTGGAGGGTGGCAGTAGTGGAGGGTGGCAGTAGTGGAGGGTGGCAGTAGTGGAGGGTGGCAGTAGAGGAGGGTGGCAGTAGTTGAGGGTGGCAGTAGTGGAGGGTGCCGGTAGTGGAGGGTGGCAGTAGTGGAGGGTGGCAGTAGTGGAGGGTGGCAGTAGTGGAGGGTGGCAGTAGTGGAGGGTGGCAGTAGTGGAGGGTGGCAGTAGTGGAGGGTGGCAGTAGTAGAGGGTGGCAGTAGTGTAAGGTGGCAGTAGTGGAGGGTAGCAGTAGTGGTGGGTGGCAGTAGTGTAGGGTGGCATTAGTGGAGGGTGACTGTAGTGGAGGGTGGCAGTAGTAGAAGGTGGCAGTAGTGGAGGGTGGCAGTAGTGGAGGGTGGCAGTAGTGGAGGGTGGCAGTAGTGGCGGGTGGCAGTAGTGGAGGGTGGCAGTAGTGGAGGGCTTCAGTAGTGGAGGGTGGCAGTAGTGGAGGGGGGTAGTAGTGGAGGGTGGCAGTAGTGTAAGGTGGCAGTAGTGGAGGGTGGCAGTAGTGGAGGGTGGCAGTAGAGGAGGGTGGCAGTAGTGGAGGGTGGCAGTAGTGGAGGGTGGCAGTAGTGGAGGGTGGCAGTAGTGGTGGGTGGCAGTTGTGGAGGGTGGCGGTAGTGTAGGGTGGCAGTAGTAGAGGGTGGCAGTAGTGGAGGGTGGCAGTAGTGGAGGGTGGAAGTAGTGGTGGGTGGCAGTAGTGGAGGGTGGCAGTAGTGGAGGGTGGCAGTAGTGGTGGGTGGCAGTAGTGGAGGGTGGCGGTAGTGTAGGGTGGCATTAGTGGAGGGTGGCAGTTGTGGTGGGTGGCAGTAGTGGAGGGTGGCAGTACTGGAGTGTGGCAGTAGTGGAGGGTGGCAGTAGTGGAGGGTGGCAGTAGTGGAGGGTGGCAGTAGTGTAGGGTGGCAGTAGTGTAGGGTGGCAGTAGCGGAGGGTGGCAGTAGTGTAGGGTGGCAGTAGTGGAGGGTGGCAGTAGTGGAGTGTGGCAGTAGTGGTGGGTGGCAGTAGTGGAGGGTGGTGGTAGTGGAGGGTGGCAGTAGTGGAGGGTGGCAGTAGTGTAGGGTGGCAGTAGCGGAGGGTGGCAGTTGTGGAGGGTGGCAGTAGTGTAGGGTGGCGGTAATGGTGGGTGGCAGTAGTGTTGGGTGGCTGTAGTGTAGGGTGGCAGTAGTGGAGGGTGGCAGTAGTGGAGGGTGGCAGTAGTGGAAGGTGGCAGTAGTGGAGGGTGGCAGTAGTGGTGGGTGGCAGTAGTTTAGGGTGGCATTAGTGGAGGGTGGCAGTATTGGAGGGTGGCAGTAGTGTAAGGTGGTAGTAGTGTAGGGTGGCAGTAGTGGAGGGCTGGCAGTAGTGGAGGGTGGCAGTAGTGGAGGGTGGCTGTAGTGGAGGGTGGCAGTAGTAGAGGGTGGCAGTAGTGGAGGGTGGCAGTAGTGGAGGGTGGCAGTAGTGGAGGGTGGCAGTAGTGGCGGGTGGCAGTAGTGGAGGGTGGCAGTAGTGGAGGGGTTCAGTAGTGGAGGGTAGCAGTAGTGGAGGGGGGCAGTAGTGGAGGGTGGCAGTAGTGGAGGGTGGCAGTAGTGGAGGGTGGCAGTAGTGGCGGGTGGCAGTAGTGGAGGGTGGCAGTAGTGGAGGGGTTCAGTAGTGGAGGGTGGCAGTAGTGGAGGGGGGCAGTAGTGGAGGGTGGCAGTAGTGTAAGGTGGCACTAGTGGAGGGTGGCAGTAGTGGAGGGTGGCAGTAGAGGAGGGTGGCAGTAGTGGAGGGTGGCAGTAGTGGAGGGTGGCAGTAGTGTAAGGTGGCACTAGTGGAGGGTGGCAGTAGTGGAGGGTGGCAGTAGAGGAGGGTGGCAGTAGTGGAGGGTGGCAGTAGTGGAGGGAGGCAGTAGTGTAAGGTGGCAGTAGTGGAGGGTGGCAGTAGTGGAGGGTGGCAGTAGAGGAGGGTGGCAGTTGTGGAGGGTGGCAGTAGTGGAGGGTGGCAGTAGTGGAGGGTGGCAGTAGTGGAGGGTGGCAGCAGTTGAGGGTGGCAGTAGTGGTGGGTGGCAGTAGTGGAGGGTGGCAGTAGTGGAGGGTGGCAGTAGTGGAGGGTGGCAGTAGTGGAGGGTGGCAGTAGTGGAGGGTGGCAGTAGTAGAGGGTGGCAGTAGTGTAAGGTGGCAGTAGTGGAGGGTGGCAGTAGTGGTGGGTGGCAGTAGTGTAGGGTGGCATTAGTGGAGGGTGGCTGTAGTGGAGGGTGGCAGTAGTAGAGGGTGGCAGTAGTGGAGGGTGGCAGTAGTGGAGGGTGTCAGTAGTGGAGGGTGGCAGTAGTGGCGGGTGGCAGTAGTGGAGGGTGGCAGTAGTGGAGGGGTTCAGTAGTGGAGGGTGGCAGTAGTGGAGGGGGGCAGTAGTGGAGGGTGGCAGTAGTGTAAGGTGGCAGTAGTGGAGGGTGGCAGTAGTGGAGGGTGGCAGTAGAGGAGGGTGGCAGTAGTGGAGGGTGGCAGTAGTGGAGGGTGGCAGTAGTGGAGTGTGGCAGTTGTGGAGGGTGGCGGTAGTGTAGGGTGGCAGTAGTAGAGGGTGGCAGTAGTGGAGGGTGGCAGTAGTGTAGGGTGGCAGTAGTGGAGTGTGGCAGTAGTAGAGGGTGGCAGTAGTGGAGGGTGGCGGTAGTGTAGGGTGGCAGTAGTAGAGGGTGGCAGTAGTGGAGGGTGGCAGTAGTGTAGGGTGGCAGTAGTGGAGTGTGGCAGTAGTAGAGGGTGGCAGTAGTGTAGGGTTGCAGTAGTGGAGTGTGGCAGTAGTGGAGGGTGGCAGTAGTGGAGGGTGGCAGTAGTGAAGGGTGGCAGTAGTGTAGGGTGGCAGTAGTGTAGGGTGGCAGTAGCGGAGGGTGGCAGTAGTGTAGGGTGGCAGTAGTGGAGGGTGGCAGTAGTGGAGGTTGGCAGTAGTGGTGGGTGGCAGTAGTGGAGGGTGGTGGTAGTGGAGGGTGGCAGTAGTGGAGGGTGGCAGTAGTGTAGGGTGGCAGTAGCGGAGGGTGGCAGTAGTGGAGGGTGCCAGTAGTGTAGGGTGGCGGTAGTGGTGGGTGGCAGTAGTGGAGGGTGGCTGTAGTGTAGGGTGGCAGTAGTGGAGGGTGGCAGTATTGGAGGGTGGCAGTAGTGGAAGGTGGCAGTAGTGGAGGGTGCCAGTAGTGGTGGGTGGCAGTAGTTGAGGGTGGCATTACTGGAGGGTGGCAGTATTGGAGGGTGGCAGTAGTGTAAGGTGGCAGTAGTGTAGGGTGGCAGTAGTGGAGGGGTGGCAGTAGTGGAGGGTGGAAGTAGTGGAGGGTGGCAGTAGTGGTGGGTGGCAGTAGTGGAGGGTGGCAGTAGTGGAGGGTGGCAGTACCGGAGGGTTGCAGTAGTGGAGGGTGGCAGTAGTGTAAGGTGCCGGTAGTGTAGGGTGGCAGTAGTGGATGGTGGCAGTAGTGGAGGGTGGCAGTTGTGAAGGGTGGCAGTAGTGTAGGGTGGCAGTAGTGGAGGGTGGCAGTAGTGGAGGGTAGCAGTAGTGGTGGGTGGCAGTAGCGGAGGGTGGCAGTAGTGTAGGGTGGCAGTAGTGGAGGTTGGCAGTAGTGGAGTGTGGCAGTAGTGGAGGGTGGCAGTAGTGGAGGGTGGCAGTAGTGGTTAGTGGCGGTAGTGTAAGGTGGAGGTAGTGTAGGGTGGCAGTAGTGGAGGGTGGCAGTAGTGGAGGGTGGCAGTAGTGGAGGGTGGCAGTAGTTGAGGGTGGCAGTAGTGGTGGGTGGCAGTAGTGGAGGGTGGCAGTAGTGGAGGGTGGCAGTAGTGGAGGGTGGCAGTAGTGGAGGGTGGCAGTAGTGGAGGGTGGCAGTAGTAGAGGGTGGCAGTAGTGTAAGGTGGCAGTAGTGGAGGGTGGCAGTAGTGGTGGGTGGCAGTAGTGTAGGGTGGCAGTAGTGGAGGGTGGCTGTAGTGGAGGGTGGCAGTAGTAGAGGGTGGCAGTAGTGGAGGGTGGCAGTAGTGGAGGGTGGCAGTAGTGGAGGGTGGCAGTAGTGGAGGGTGGCAGTAGTGGAGGGTGGCAGTAGTGGAGGGGGCAGTAGTGGAGGGTGGCAGTAGTGGAGGGTGGCAGTAGTGGAGGGTGGCAGTAGTGGAGGGTGGCAGTAGTGGAGGGTGGCAGTAGTGGAGGGTGGCAGTAGTGGAGGGTGGCAGTAGTGGAGGGTGGCAGTAGTGGAGGGTGGCAGTAGTGGAGGGTGGCAGTAGTGGTCGGGTGGCAGTAGTGGAGGGTGGCAGTAGTGTAGGGTGGCAGTAGTGGAGGGTGGCAGTAGTGGAGGGTGGCAGTAGTGGAGGGTGGCAGTAGTGGAGGGTGGCAGTAGTGGAGGGTGGCAGTAGTGGAGGGTGGCAGTAGTGTAGGGTGGCAGTAGTGGAGGGTGGCAGTAGTGTAGTGTGGCAGTAGTGGAGGGTGGCAGTAGTGTAGGGTGGCAGTAGTGGAGGGTGGCAGTAGTGTAGGGTGGCAGTAGTGGAGGGTGGCAGTAGTGGAGGGTGGCAGTAGTGGAGGGTGGCAGTAGTGGAGGGTGGCAGTAGTGGAGGGTGGCAGTAGTGGAGGGTGGCAGTAGTGTAGGGTGGCAGTAGTGGAGGGTGGCAGTAGTGGAGGGTGGCAGTAGTGGAGGGTGGCAGTAGTGGAGGGTGGCAGTAGTGGAGGGTGGCAGTAGTGGAGGGTGGCAGTAGTGGAGGGTGGCAGTAGTGGAGGGTGGCAGTAGTGGAGGGTGGCAGTAGTGGAGGGTGGCAGTAGTGGAGGGTGGCAGTAGTGGAGGGTGGCAGTAGTGGAGGGTGGCAGTAGTGGAGGGTGGCAGTAGTGGAGGGTGGCAGTAGTGGAGGGTGGCAGTAGTGGAGGGTGGCAGTAGTGGAGGGTGGCAGTAGTGGAGGGTGGCAGTAGTGGAGGGTGGCAGTAGTGGAGTGGGGTGGCAGTAGTGGAGGGTGGCAGTAGTGGAGGGTGGCAGTAGTGTAGGGTGGCAGTAGTGGAGGGTGGCAGTAGTGGAGGGTGGCAGTAGTGGAGGGTGGCAGTAGTGGAGGGTGGCAGTAGTGGAGGGTGGCAGTAGTGGAGGGTGGCAGTAGTGGAGGGTGGCAGTAGTGGAGGGTGGCAGTAGTGGAGGGTGGCAGTAGTGGAGGGTGGCAGTAGTGGAGGGTGGCAGTAGTGGAGGGTGGCAGTAGTGGAGGGTGGCAGTAGTGGAGGGTGGCAGTAGTGGAGGGTGGCAGTAGTGGAGGGTGGCAGTAGTGGAGGGTGGCAGTAGTGGAGGGTGGCAGTAGTGGAGGGTGGCAGTAGTGGAGGGTGGCAGTAGTGGAGGGTGGCAGTAGTGGAGGGTGGCAGTAGTGGAGGGTGGCAGTAGTGGAGGGTGGCAGTAGTGGAGGGTGGCAGTAGTAGTGAGGGTGGCAGTAGTGGAGGGTGGCAGTAGTGGAGGGTGGCAGTAGTGGAGGGTGGCAGTAGTGGAGGGTGGCAGTAGTGGAGGGTGGCAGTAGTGGAGGGTGGCAGTAGTGGAGGGTGGCAGTAGTGGAGGGTGGCAGTAGTGGAGGGTGGCAGTAGTGGAGGGTGGCAGTAGTGGAGGGTGGCAGTAGTGGAGGGTGGCAGTAGTGGAGGGTGGCAGTAGTGGAGGGTGGCAGTAGTGGAGGGTGGCAGTAGTGGAGGGTGGCAGTAGTGGAGGGTGGCAGTAGTGGAGGGTGGCAGTAGTGGAGGGTGGCAGTAGTGGAGGGTGGCAGTAGTGGAGGGTGGCAGTAGTGGAGGGTGGCAGTAGTGGAGGGTGGCAGTAGTGGAGGGTGGCAGTAGTGGAGGGTGGCAGTAGTGGAGGGTGGCAGTAGTGGAGGGTGGCAGTAGTGGAGGGTGGCAGTAGTGGAGGGTGGCAGTAGTGTAGGGTGGCAGTAGTGGAGGGTGGCAGTAGTGGAGGGTGGCAGTAGTGGAGGGTGGCAGTAGTGGAGGGTGGCAGTAGTGGAGGGTGGCAGTAGTGGAGGGTGGAAGTAGTGGAGGGTGGCAGTAGTGTAGGGTGGCAGTAGTGTAGGGTGGCAGTAGTGGAGGGTGGCAGTAGTGGAGGGTGGCAGTAGTGGAGGGTGGCAGTAGTGGAGGGTGGCAGTAGTGGAGGGTGGCAGTAGTGGAGGGTGGCAGTAGTGGAGGGTGGCAGTAGTGGAGGGTGGCAGTAGTGTAGGGTGGCAGTAGTGTAGGGTGGCAGTAGTGGAGGGTGGCAGTAGTGGAGGGTGGCAGTAGTGGAGGGTGGCAGTAGTGTAGGGTGGCAGTAGTGGAGGGTGGCAGTAGTGGAGGGTGGCAGTAGTGGAGGGTGGCAGTAGTGGAGGGTGGCAGTAGTGTAGGGTGGCAGTAGTGGAGGGTGGCAGTAGTGGAGGGTGGCAGTAGTGGAGGGTGGCAGTAGTGGAGGGTGGCAGTAGTGGAGGGTGGCAGTAGTGTAGGGTGGCAGTAGTGGAGGGTGGCAGTAGTGGAGGGTGGCAGTAGTGGAGGGTGGCAGTAGTGGAGGGTGGCAGTAGTGGAGGGTGGCAGTAGTGGAGGGTGGCAGTAGTGGAGGGTGGCAGTAGTGGAGGGTGGCAGTAGTGGAGGGTGGCAGGGTGGCAGTAGTGGAGGGTGGCAGTAGTGGAGGGTGGCAGTAGTGGAGGGTGGCAGTAGTGGAGGGTGGCAGTAGTGGAGGGTGGCAGTAGTGGAGGGTGGCAGTAGTGGAGGGTGACAGTAGTGGAGGGTGGCAGTAGTGGAGGGTGGCAGTAGTGGAGGGTGGCAGTAGTGGAGGGTGGCAGTAGTGGAGGGTGGCAGTAGTGGAGGGTGGCAGTAGTGGAGGGTGGCAGTAGTGGAGGGTGGCAGTAGTGGAGGGTGGCAGTAGTGGAGGGTGGCAGTAGTGGAGGGTGGCAGTAGTGGAGGTGGCAGTAGTGGAGGGTGGCAGTAGTGGAGGGTGGCAGTAGTGGAGGGTGGCAGTAGTGGAGGGTGGCAGTAGTGGAGGGTGGCAGTAGTGGAGGGTGGCAGTAGTGGAGGGTGGCAGTAGTGGAGGGTGGCAGTAGTGTAGGGTGGCAGTAGTAGAGGGTGGCAGTAGTGGAGGGTGGCAGTAGTGTAGGGTGGCAGTAGTGGAGGGTGGCAGTAGTGGAGGGTGGCAGTAGTGGAGGGTGGCAGTAGTGTAGGGTGGCAGTAGTCGAGGGTGGCAGTAGTGGAGGGTGGCAGTAGTGGAGTGTGGCAGTAGTGGAGGGTGGCAGTAGTGGAGGGTGGCAGTAGTGGAGGGTGGCAGTAGTGGAGGGTGGCAGTAGTGGAGGGTGGCAGTAGTGGAGGGTGGCAGTAGTGTAGGGTGGCAGTAGTGGAGGGTGGCAGTAGTGGAGGGTGGCAGTAGTGTAGGGTGGCAGTAGTGGAGGGTGGCAGTAGTGGAGGGTGGCAGTAGTGGAGGGTGGCAGTAGTGGAGGGTGGCAGTAGTGGAGGGTGGCAGTAGTGGAGGGTGGCAGTAGTGTAGGGTGGCAGTAGTGGAGGGTGGCAGTAGTGGAGGGTGGCAGTAGTGTAGGGTGGCAGTAGTGGAGGGTGGCAGTAGTGGAGGGTGGCAGTAGTGGAGGGTGGCAGTAGTGGAGGGTGGCAGTAGTGGAGGGTGGCAGTAGTGGAGGGTGGCAGTAGTGGAGGGTGGCAGTAGTGGAGGGTGGCAGTAGTGAGGGTGGCAGTAGTGGAGGGTGGCAGTAGTGGAGGGTGGCAGTAGTGGAGGGTGGCAGTAGTGTAGGGTGGCAGTAGTGGAGGGTGGCAGTAGTGGAGGGTGGCAGTAGTGGAGGGTGGCAGTAGTGGAGGGTGGCAGTAGTGGAGGGTGGCAGTAGTGGAGGGTGGCAGTAGTGGAGGGTGGCAGTAGTGGAGGGTGGCAGTAGTGTAGGGTGGCAGTAGTGTAGGGTGGCAGTAGTGGAGGGTGGCAGTAGTGGAGGGTGGCAGTAGTGGAGGGTGGCAGTAGTGGAGGGTGGCAGTAGTGGAGGGTGGCAGTAGTGGAGGGTGGCAGTAGTGGAGGGTGGCAGTAGTGGAGGGTGGCAGTAGTGGAGGGTGGCAGTAGTGGAGGGTGGCAGTAGTGGAGGGTGGCAGTAGTGGAGGGTGGCAGTAGTGGAGGGTGGCAGTAGTGTAGGGTGGCAGTAGTGGAGGGTGGCAGTAGTGGAGGGTGGCAGTAGTGGAGGGTGGCAGTAGTGGAGGGTGGCAGTAGTGGAGGGTGGCAGTAGTGGAGGGTGGCAGTAGTGGAGGGTGGCAGTAGTGGAGGGTGGCAGTAGTGGAGGGTGGCAGTAGTGGAGGGTGGCAGTAGTGGAGGGTGGCAGTAGTGGAGGGTGGCAGTAGTGGAGGGTGGCAGTAGTGGAGGGTGGCAGTAGTGGAGGGTGGCAGTAGTGGAGGGTGGCAGTAGTGGAGGGTGGCAGTAGTGGAGGGTGGCAGTAGTGGAGGGTGGCAGTAGTGGAGGGTGGCAGTAGTGGAGGGTGGCAGTAGTGGAGGGTGGCAGTAGTGGAGGGTGGCAGTAGTGGAGGGTGGCAGTAGTGGAGGGTGGCAGTAGTGGAGGGTGGCAGTAGTGGAGGGTGGCAGTAGTGGAGGGTGGCAGTAGTGGAGGGTGGCAGTAGTGGAGGGGGGCAGTAGTGGAGGGTGGCAGTAGTGGAGGGTGGCAGTAGTGGAGGGTGGCAGTAGTGGAGGGTGGCAGTAGTGGAGGGTGGCAGTAGTGGAGGGTGGCAGTAGTGGAGGGTGGCAGTAGTGGAGGGTGGCAGTAGTGGAGGGTGGCAGTAGTGGAGGGTGGCAGTAGTGGAGGGTGGCAGTAGTGGAGGGTGGCAGTAGTGGATGGTGGCAGTAGTGGAGGGTGGCAGTAGTGGAGGGTGGCAGTAGTGGAGGGTGGCAGTAGTGGAGGGTGGCAGTAGTGGAGGGTGGCAGTAGTGGAGGGTGGCAGTAGTGGAGGGTGGCAGTAGTGGAGGGTGGCAGTAGTGTAGGGTGGCAGTAGTGGAGGGTGGCAGTAGTGGAGGGTGGCAGTAGTGGAGGGTGGCAGTAGTGGAGGGTGGCAGTAGTGGAGGGTGGCAGTAGTGGAGGGTGGCAGTAGTGGAGGGTGGCAGTAGTGGAGGGTGGCAGTAGTGGAGGGTGGCAGTAGTGGAGGGTGGCAGTAGTGTAGGGTGGCAGTAGTGGAGGGTGGCAGTAGTGGAGGGTGGCAGTAGTGGAGGGTGGCAGTAGTGGAGGGTGGCAGTAGTGGAGGGTGGCAGTAGTGGAGGGTGGCAGTAGTGGAGGGTGGCAGTAGTGGAGGGTGGCAGTAGTGGAGGGTGGCAGTAGTGGAGGGTGGCAGTAGTGGAGGGTGGCAGTAGTGGAGGGTGGCAGTAGTGGAGGGTGGCAGTAGTAGGGTGGCAGGGTGGCAGTAGTGGAGGGTGGCAGTAGTGGAGGGTGGCAGTAGTGGAGGGTGGCAGTAGTGGAGGGTGGCAGTAGTGGAGGGTGGCAGTAGTGGAGGGTGGCAGTAGTGGAGGGTGGCAGTAGTGGAGGGTGGCAGTAGTGGAGGGTGGCAGTAGTGGAGGGTGGCAGTAGTGGAGGGTGGCAGTAGTGGAGGGTGGCAGTAGTGGAGGGTGGCAGTAGTGGAGGGTGGCAGTAGTGGAGGGTGGCAGTAGTGGAGGGTGGCAGTAGTGGAGGGTGGCAGTAGTGGAGGGTGGCAGTAGTGTAGGGTGGCAGTAGTGGAGGGTGGCAGTAGTGGAGGGTGGCAGTAGTAGGGTGGCAGTAGTGGTGTGGCAGTAGTGGAGGGTGGCAGTAGTGGAGGGTGGCAGTAGTGGAGGGTGGCAGTAGTGGAGGGTGGCAGTAGTGGAGGGTGGCAGTAGTGGAGGGTGGCAGTAGTGGAGGGTGGCAGTAGTGGAGGGTGGCAGTAGTGGAGGGTGGCAGTAGTGGAGGGTGGCAGTAGTGGAGGGTGGCAGTAGTGGAGGGTGGCAGTAGTGGAGGGTGGCAGTAGTGGAGGGTGGCAGTAGTGGAGGGTGGCAGTAGTGGAGGGTGGCAGTAGTGGAGGGTGGCAGTAGTGGAGGGTGGCAGTAGTGGAGGGTGGCAGTAGTGGAGGGTGGCAGTAGTGGAGGGTGGCAGTAGTGGAGGGTGGCAGTAGTGGAGGGTGGCAGTAGTGGAGGGTGGCAGTAGTGGAGGGTGGCAGTAGTGGAGGGTGGCAGTAGTGGAGGGTGGCAGTAGTGGAGGGTGGCAGTAGTGGAGGGTGGCAGTAGTGGAGGGTGGCAGTAGTGGAGGGTGGCAGTAGTGGAGGGTGGCAGTAGTGGAGGGTGGCAGTAGTGGAGGGTGGCAGTAGTGGAGGGTGGCAGTAGTGGAGGGTGGCAGTAGTGGAGGGTGGCAGTAGTGGAGGGTGGCAGTAGTGGAGGGTGGCAGTAGTGGAGGGTGGCAGTAGTGGAGGGTGGCAGTAGTGGAGGGTGGCAGTAGTGGAGGGTGGCAGTAGTGGAGGGTGGCAGTAGTGGAGGGTGGCAGTAGTGGAGGGTGGCAGTAGTGGAGGGTGGCAGTAGTGGAGGGTGGCAGTAGTGGAGGGTGGCAGTAGTGGAGGGTGGCAGTAGTGGAGGGTGGCAGTAGTGGAGGGTGGCAGTAGTGGAGGGTGGCAGTAGTGGAGGGTGGCAGTAGTGGAGGGTGGCAGTAGTGGAGGGTGGCAGTAGTGGAGGGTGGCAGTAGTGGAGGGTGGCAGTAGTGGAGGGTGGCAGTAGTGGAGGGTGGCAGTAGTGGAGGGTGGCAGTAGTGGAGGGTGGCAGTAGTGGAGGGTGGCAGTAGTGGAGGGTGGCAGTAGTGGAGGGTGGCAGTAGTGGAGGGTGGCAGTAGTGGAGGGTGGCAGTAGTGGAGGGTGGCAGTAGTGGAGGGTGGCAGTAGTGGAGGGTGGCAGTAGTGGAGGGTGGCAGTAGTGGAGGGTGGCAGTAGTGGTGGTGGCAGTGTGTAGGGTGGTGTAGTGGAGGGTGGCAGTAGTGGAGGGTGGCAGTAGTGGAGGGTGGCAGTAGTGGAGGGTGGCAGTAGTGGAGGGTGGCAGTAGTGGAGGGTGGCAGTAGTGGAGGGTGGCAGTAGTGGAGGGTGGCAGTAGTGGAGGGTGGCAGTAGTGTAGGGTGGCAGTAGTGGAGGGTGGCAGTAGTGGAGGGTGGCAGTAGTGGAGGGTGGCAGTAGTGGAGGGTGGCAGTAGTGGAGGGTGGCAGTAGTGGAGGGTGGCAGTAGTGGAGGGTGGCAGTAGTGGAGGGTGGCAGTAGTGGAGGGTGGCAGTAGTGGAGGGTGGCAGTAGTGGAGGGTGGCAGTAGTGGAGGGTGGCAGTAGTGGAGGGTGGCAGTAGTGGAGGGTGGCAGTAGTGGAGGGTGGCAGTAGTGGAGGGTGGCAGTAGTGGAGGGTGGCAGTAGTGGAGGGTGGCAGTAGTGGAGGGTGGCAGTAGTGGAGGGTGGCAGTAGTGGAGGGTGGCAGTAGTGGAGGGTGGCAGTAGTGGAGGGTGGCAGTAGTGGAGGGTGGCAGTAGTAGGAGGGTGGCAGTAGTGGAGGGTGGCAGTAGTGGAGGGTGGCAGTAGTGGAGGGTGGCAGTAGTGGAGGGTGGCAGTAGTGGAGGGTGGCAGTAGTGGAGGGTGGCAGTAGTGGAGGGTGGCAGTAGTGGAGGGTGGCAGTAGTGGAGGGTGGCAGTAGTGGAGGGTGGCAGTAGTGGAGGGTGGCAGTAGTGGAGGGTGGCAGTAGTGGAGGGTGGCAGTAGTGGAGGGTGGCAGTAGTGGAGGGTGGCAGTAGTGGAGGGTGGCAGTAGTGGAGGGTGGCAGTAGTGGAGGGTGGCAGTAGTGGAGGGTGGCAGTAGTGGAGGGTGGCAGTAGTGGAGGGTGGCAGTAGTGGAGGGTGGCAGTAGTGGAGGGTGGCAGTAGTGGAGGGTGGCAGTAGTGGAGGGTGGCAGTAGTGGAGGGTGGCAGTAGTGGAGGGTGGCAGTAGTGGAGGGTGGCAGTAGTGGAGGGTGGCAGTAGTGGAGGGTGGCAGTAGTGGAGGGTGGCAGTAGTGGAGGGTGGCAGTAGTGGAGGGTGGCAGTAGTGGAGGGTGGCAGTAGTGGAGGGTGGCAGTAGTGGAGGGTGGCAGTAGTGGAGGGTGGCAGTAGTGGAGGGTGGCAGTAGTGGAGGGTGGCAGTAGTGGAGGGTGGCAGTAGTGGAGGGTGGCAGTAGTGGAGGGTGGCAGTAGTGGAGGGTGGCAGTAGTGGAGGGTGGCAGTAGTGGAGGGTGGCAGTAGTGGAGGGTGGCAGTAGTGGAGGGTGGCAGTAGTGGAGGGTGGCAGTAGTGTAGGGTGGCAGTAGTGTAGGGTGGCAGTAGTGGAGGGTGGCAGTAGTGGAGGGTGGCAGTAGTGTAGGGTGGCAGTAGTGGAGGGTGGCAGTAGTGGAGGGTGGCAGTAGTGGAGGGTGGCAGTAGTGGAGGGTGGCAGTAGTGGAGGGTGGCAGTAGTGGAGGGTGGCAGTAGTGGAGGGTGGCAGTAGTGGAGGGTGGCAGTAGTGGAGGGTGGCAGTAGTGGAGGGTGGCAGTAGTGGAGGGTGGCAGTAGTGGAGGGTGGCAGTAGTGGAGGGTGGCAGTAGTGGAGGGTGGCAGTAGTGGAGGGTGGCAGTAGTGGAGGGTGGCAGTAGTGTAGGGTGGCAGTAGTGGAGGGTGGCAGTAGTGGAGGGTGGCAGTAGTGGAGGGTGGCAGTAGTGGAGGGTGGCAGTAGTGGAGGGTGGCAGTAGTGGAGGGTGGCAGTAGTGGAGGGTGGCAGTAGTGGAGGGTGGCAGTAGTGGAGGGTGGCAGTAGTGGAGGGTGGCAGTAGTGGAGGGTGGCAGTAGTGGAGGGTGGCAGTAGTGGAGGGTGGCAGTAGTGGAGGGTGGCAGTAGTGGAGGGTGGCAGTAGTGGAGGGTGGCAGTAGTGGAGGGTGGCAGTAGTGGAGGGTGGCAGTAGTGGAGGGTGGCAGTAGTGGAGGGTGGCAGTAGTGGAGGGTGGCAGTAGTGGAGGGTGGCAGTAGTGGAGGGTGGCAGTAGTGGAGGGTGGCAGTAGTGGAGGGTGGCAGTAGTGGAGGGTGGCAGTAGTGGAGGGTGGCAGTAGTGGAGGGTGGCAGTAGTGGAGGGTGGCAGTAGTGGAGGGTGGCAGTAGTGGAGGGTGGCAGTAGTGGAGGGTGGCAGTAGTGGAGGGTGGCAGTAGTGGAGGGTGGCAGTAGTGGAGGGTGGCAGTAGTGGAGGGTGGCAGTAGTGGAGGGTGGCAGTAGTGGAGGGTGGCAGTAGTGGAGGGTGGCAGTAGTGGAGGGTGGCAGTAGTGGAGGGTGGCAGTAGTGGAGGGTGGCAGTAGTGGAGGGTGGCAGTAGTGGAGGGTGGCAGTAGTGGAGGGTGGCAGTAGTGGAGGGTGGCAGTAGTGTAGGGTGGCAGTAGTGGAGGGTGGCAGTAGTGGAGGGTGGCAGTAGTGGAGGGTGGCAGTAGTGGAGGGTGGCAGTAGTGGAGGGTGGCAGTAGTGTAGGGTGGCAGTAGTGGAGGGTGGCAGTAGTGGAGGGTGGCAGTAGTGGAGGGTGGCAGTAGTGGAGGGTGGCAGTAGTGGAGGGTGGCAGTAGTGTAGGGTGGCAGTAGTGGAGGGTGGCAGTAGTGGAGGGTGGCAGTAGTAGAGGGTGGCAGTAGTGTAGGGTGGCAGTAGTGGAGGGTGGCAGTAGTGGAGGGTGGCAGTAGTGGAGGGTGGCAGTAGTGGAGGGTGGCAGTAGTGGAGGGTGGCAGTAGTGTAGGGTGGCAGTAGTGGAGGGTGGCAGTAGTGTAGGGTGGCAGTAGTGTAGGGTGGCAGTAGTGGAGGGGTGGCAGTAGTGGAGGGTGGCAGTAGTGGAGGGTGGCAGTAGTGGAGGGTGGCAGTAGTGGAGGGTGGCAGTAGTATAGGGTGGCAGTAGTGGAGGGTGGCAGTAGTGGAGGGTGGCAATAGTGGTGGGTGGCAGTAGTGTAGGGTGGCAGTAGTGGAGGGTGGAAGTAGTGTAGGGTGGCAGTAGTGTAGGGTGGCAGTAGTGGAGGGTGGCAGTAGTGTAGGGTGGGAGGGTGGCAGTGGAGGGTGGCAGTGGAGGGTGGAGGGTGGTAGTAGTGTAGGGTGGCAGTAGTGGAGGGTGGCAGTAGTGGAAGGTGGCAGTAGTGGAGGGTGGCAGTAGTGGTGGGTGGCAGTAGTTGAGGGTGGCAGTACTGGAGGGTGGCAGTAGTGTGGAGGGTGGCAGTAGTGTAGGGTGGCAGTAGTGTAGGGTGGCAGTAGTGGAGTGTAGGGTGGCAGTAGTGGAGGGTGGAAGTAGTGGAGGGAGGCAGTAGTGGTGGGTGGCAGTAGTGGAGGGTGGCAGTAGTGGAGGGTGGCAGTACCGGAGGGTTGCAGTAGTGGAGGGTGGCAGTAGTGTAGGGTGGCAGTAGTGTAGGGTGGTGGTAGTGGATGGTGGCAGTAGTGGAGGGTGGCAGTTGTGAAGGGTGGCAGTACAACCCGTTCTCACACAAGACAGCACATATATGACTTAATGCTTAAAGTCAATATGTTGAATATGAATTAGTAAATATGTGATATATTCCCAGTTACTTTTTTTTCCAAGGCCCAAACTCTTCCTCACGTACCAACTTGCGTCTCACAGTACCCGTCCGTCAACCTAGATAGCAGAATAGTCGTGATTGGTTCAATTATAAGGAAAATTGTACTTTTCAGGTCCCACATGGGTTGTGAAATTTACCTACTATTGTCCATGCTCTTAGAATATTATAGATCAGCTACTTCCTATTGAAGGTTCGTAGTTTTGTTTTGAGAAATATTAGTTGTTCTTAGTAAATTATAATAAGCACTAAAATTATTACATAGAATAACAGTCCTTCACCAATTAATATTATATACCATAGTTGGTGCTTTACAAATCTTTAAAGGATGTTTTGTAGGAACGCTAACAGAAAACGATGGTTCATTGGAATGTCTATGGGGTAAACTACTCTAAACAGGATGGTATTGTGTCTACTATACCAACTACAGGATCGGTATATTGTCCACTACCACCTGTTAGGTGAGTAAGGGGTGCAATACCACCCACAGGATGGGTATGAGGGTCACATCCACCCAGAGGATGAGTATGGGGATCACATCCACCCACAGGAAGGGTATGGGGTCCAATACCACCCACAGGATGAGTATGGCGTCCACTACAACCCACAGGATGGGTATGGGGCTCCAACCACCCATAGAATGGGTATGGGGCTCCAACCACCCATAAAATGGGTATGGGGTCCAATAACACCCACTGGATGTGTATATGGCGTCCATTGCCGCGCGTCGAGCTCGAAAACCGCAGCATTCATCTCAGAACCATGCCTATTTCACGCAGATTCCTTAATAAACGTAAAAGTTTTATATGTCACAAGAAAGATAGAAATATAAGCTTCATTCTAAATACCTTACCATGGGCATATTTAAATTTAAACCGAAGATACGTGTACTTTTATAATAGCCGAGCTCCGACCCCGGACAAATCGATCGACCGAGCAACTCTCTCTCAGAACAATGTTTATTTCACGTGAATTCGTTAGTAAACATATATGTTTTATATGTCTCAAGAAAGACAGACATATAAGCTTCACTTTAAACACTTTACTATAGACATATTTAAATTTCTAATGAAGATTATTGTATTTTAAAAATTACGGAGCTCCCACCCCGTACAGACTGAACGACAGAGCAACTCTCTCTCAGATCAATGTTTATTTCACGTAAATTCGTTAATAAACACAAATGTTTTATAAGTCTTAAGCAAGATAGAAATAAGAGCTTCATTTTAAATACATTACAATAGACATATTTATAGCTCAAGTGAAGATACATATGTTTTTATAGTAGCGCTCAGTAGCTTGTCGGGCATGGAGTGCAGACGCCTACGCACTTGCCGATATATTGTATAATTAACAAAGATACGCTAATAAAGCCTAAAATCTTATATGCCTCCAGAAAGACCGATATATGAACATTATTATAATTGCACCAAATGAAATATATCATGTTCGAGAACAAAGATATATAAATTTTAAATTAAGTTTCGACTCTCTTCGGGTGAGAGAGATGGGGCGACTCTCGCCCCATCTATTGGAGATTCTGTGCACTAAATACCCAAAGCTACTCAAACCCTCCTAGCATTATTTAAGTAATGAAGTAATATGGTATATTTACTCACTATAATGTGGGTGCTGAATGCAGAACATGAGAAAACATATATTTACTCCAAACTAATATAATTTCATTATGAAATAAGTAGCATCAAAGGAAGTCGACGGTCCAAGCAGCAATGTTGTGGAGCGACTTATCCAAGATATATCGTTGTTTGGAAAGTGTTTGTTGGCATATCCAGTTGTCGCACTTCTCTGCTCAAATTATCACAAATTTAAATTATAATGTTAACAAGTAGAATACGTATTTTTAATAAAATCTAACATAACTAGCCAGAAAACATTTAACATTAATTAAAAAATATATGTTTGGAAGTTAAATCGACTTCATAGGACAATGGTTTTGTTATATATACTCGTTATTCGTTGACATGCGTTCGCTACTTAAACTACCATGTACTGTACTTATGTAAAATCTCCCATGTCTCTTTGCTCATCTCACCGAACCCTACAGGCTCTGTGATATAATGTTTAATTAATTGAGATTCACAAATAAAGCTAATAATTGTATATGTTATCAAAAAGGCAGAGCTTAGTTTAGTTCATTTATTATGCACTCCATACCCATCCTATGGACGATAGTGGAGTGTTACAGAGGCACATAATGGGCTCAGGGAATGAGCCCCACAATTCATATAGCCAAGCAAGTTATAATCTTGATAAGCTAGTTACAAAAGTCAATACACATTGTCACATCAACAATGGGCTCGAGACCGACCACAAGTACAGTTTATAATTTAAGCAACTGACATATATGGAGGGCTAGTGTCACAATTGATATGTTTATCCTACACATAACCCCCTCTCCCCCATCCAATGGGCAGCGGTGGATAGGTTACAATCAAGTTTTTTTTTTGCGTTTTATTCAGAGATTAGGTCTTATTAGGTGAGGAAAGATATTCATATTTTAAAGAAGGTTTCTTGGCTCTCCATTTGTAACAAACTTACACATTGATGGAAAATATACAACCTTTTGAAAATCAATGTTAGTTTGATCTAGATATTGTAATTAACGAAAGTATTTATGTCATCAGAAAGGTAGAAATATAGGATACATTTAAAATCCTTTGTCATAAATATAACTGAAGTGAAAACGAAGATATATGCGTTTTGATAGTTACTTGATGGCTTGCTCTGAGAGTGTGAAGCCCTGCACACCAGCCAATAAATTGTATAATTAGTTTCCATATATTTTAATTAATCTTAAAAATCTATATGTCAGAAGAAAGGAAGATGTAGTCGTTAATGTGACAACATTTAAAAATATATATCTCTTAAGTTAAATAAATAATACCACCTTATCGCCGGTGTCCGGACACATGAAAATTACCTAGGTATCAGTATCCAGCCAGGCGGGGATCACAGGCTGCACAATACTGATAAATTATATAATGCACTACTTGTGGTCGATCTCGAACCCATTTATGATTTGACGACTTATAGTGAATTTTGTAACTAGCTCATTAAGATTGTATCTTGCTTAGCTAAATGATTGTGGGGTTCGGTCCATTCATTTTCTTTCTTTATTATGCACCCCATAATACCCATCCTGTGGGCGGTGGTGTAAAGGATTACAGAGGCACATAATCGGTTCAGGAACTGAACCCTCTAGTTCGTTTAGCTAAGCAAATAACAATCTTTTGACGCTAGTTACAAAATTATTAATGTACACATACTTATGCATACATGTACATATGCATACGTATACATATATAAATACACATACATATTTAATCACCCACACAAATACACACATCAGTAATTTTTTGCGTCACAAGTGATTCAACAAGAGGCTCACAACAGTCACTATACAAGGCACTTTACATCTATGAGGAGTCGCACAGTTACTAGTCTAGC
>NW_025563570.1:0-24324 GCF_020424385.1 Procambarus clarkii
GGCGCTGGTACAATGACCTGTCATTGTTCAGGCGCTGGTACAATGATCTGTCATTGTTCAGGCGCTGGTACAATGACCTGTCATTGTTCAGGCGCTGGTACAATGATCTGTCATTGTTCAGGTGCTGGTACAATGATCTGTCATTGTTCAGGCGCTGGTACAATGACCTGTCATTGTTCAGGCGCTGGTACAATGACCTGTCATTGTTCAGACGCTGGTACAATGATCTGTCATTGTTCAGGCGCTGGTACAATGACCTGTCATTGTTCAGGCGCTGGTACAATGACCTGTCATTGTTCAGGCGCTGGTACAATGACCTGTCATTGTTCAGGCGCTGGTACAATGACCTGTCATTGTTCAGGCGCTGGTACAATGACCTGTCATGTTTCAGACGCTGGTACAATGACCTGTCAGTGTTCAGGCGCTGGTACAATGACCTGTCATTGTTCAGGCGCTGGTACAATGACCTGTCATTGTTGCTGGTCAGGCGCTGGTACAATGACCTGTCATTGTTCAGGCGCTGGTACAATGACCTGTCATTGTTCAGGCGCTGGTACAATGACCTGTCATTGTTCAGGCGCTGGTACAATGACCTGTCATTGTTCAGGCGCTGGTACAATGACCTGTCATTGTTCAGGCGCTGGTACAATGACCTGTCATTGTTCAGGCGCTGGTACAATGACCTGTCATTGTTCAGGCGCTGGTACCTGTCATTGTTCAGGCGCTGGTACAATGACCTGTCATTGTTCAGGCGCTGGTACAATGATCTGTCATTGTTCAGGCGCTGGTACAATGACCTGTCATTGTTCAGGCGCTGGTACAATGACCTGTCATTGTTCAGGCGCTGGTACAATGACCTGTCATTGTTCAGGCGCTGTTCATTGTTCAGCGCTGGTACAATGACCTGTCATTGTTCAGGCGCTGGTACAATGACCTGTCATTGTTCAGGCGCTGGTACAATGACCTGTCATTGTTCAGGCGCTGGTACAATGACCTGTCATTGTTCAGGCGCTGGTACAATGACCTGTCATTGTTCAGGCGCTGGTACAATGACCTGTCATTGTTCAGGCGCTGGTACAATGATGACAGGCTGTCATCTGTCATTGTTCAGGCGCTGGTACAATGACCTGTCATTGTTCAGGCGCTGGTACAATGACCTGTCATTGTTCAGGCGCTGGTACAATGACCTGTCATTGTTCAGGCGCTGGTACAATGACCTGTCATTGTTCAGGCGCTGGTACAATGACCTGTCATTGTTCAGGCGCTGGTACATTGTTCAGGCGCTGGTACAATGACCTGTCATTGTTCAGGCGCTGGTACAATGACCTGTCATTGTTCAGGCGCTGGTACAATGACCTGTCATTGTTCAGGCGCTGGTACAATGACCTGTCATTGTTCAGGCGCTGGTACAATGACCTGTCATTGTTCAGGCGCTGGTACAATGACCTGTCATTGTTCAGGCGCTGGTACATGACCTGTCACCTGTCATTGTTCAGGCGCTGGTACAATTCATTGTTCAGGCTGTACAATGACCTGTCATTGTTCAGGCGCTGGTACAATGACCTGTCATTGTTCAGGCGCTGGTACAATGACCTGTCATTGTTCAGGCGCTGGTACATGACCTGTCATTGTTCAGGCGCTGGTACAATGACCTGTCATTGTTCAGGCGCTGGTACAATGACCTGTCATTGTTCAGGCGCTGGTACAATGACCTGTCATTGTTCAGGCGCTGGTACAATGACCTGTCATTGTTCAGGCGCTGGTACAATGACCTGTAATTGTTCAGGCGCTGGTACAATGACCTGTCATTGTTCAGGCGCTGGTACAATGACCTGTCATTGTTCAGGCGCTGGTACAATGACTTGTAATTGTTCAGGCGCTGGTACAATGACCTGTCATTGTTCAGGCGCTGGTACAATGAATGTTCAGGCGCTGGTACAAAGTGTTCAGACGCTGGTACAATGACCTGTAAGTGTTCAGGCGCTGGTACAATGACCTGTCATTGTTCAGGCGCTGGTACAATGACCTGTAAGTGTTCAGACGATGGTACAATGACCTGTCATTGTTCAGGCGCTGGTACAATGACCTGTCATTGTTCAGGCGCTGGTACAATGACCTGTCATTGTTCAGACGCTGGTACAATGACCTGTAAGTGTTCAGACGCTGGTACAATGACCTTTAAGTGTTCAGGCGCTGGTACAATGACCTGTCATTGTTCAGGCGCTGGTACAATGACCTGTAAGTGTTCAGGCGCTGGTACAATGACCTGTAATTGTTCAGGTGCTGGTACAATGACCTGTACATTGTTCAGGCGCTGGTACAATGACCTGTAATTGTTCAGGCGCTGGTACAATGACCTGTAATTGTTCAGGCGCTGGTACAATGACCTGTCATTGTTCAGACGCTGGTACAATGACCTGTAAGTGTTCAGACGCTGGTACAATGACCTGTGTTCAGGCGACATGTTGGTACAATGACTGGGACATGTTCAACCGCTGGTACAATGACAAGTGTTGACCTGTACAATGACAGGGACATGTCAACCACCAGTACAATGAGACGCCGCTGGTACAATGACCTGTCATTGTTCAGGCGCTGGTACAATGACCTTTAAGTGTTCAGACGCTGGTACAATGACCTGTCATTGTTCAGACGCTGGTACAATGACCTGTAAGTGTTCAGACGCTGGTACAATGACCTGTCATTATTCAGGCGCTGGTACAATGACATGTCATTGTTCAGGCGCTGGTACAATGACCTGTCATTGTTCAGGCGCTGGTACAATGACCTGTCATTGTTCAGGCGCTGGTACAATGACCTGTAAGTGTTCAGACGCTGGTACAATGACCTGTCATTGTTCAGACGCTGGTACAATGACCTGTCATTGTTCAGACGCTGGTACAATGACCTTTAAGTGTTCAGACGCTGGTACAATGACCTTTGAGTGTTCAGGCGCTGGTACAATGACCTGTCATTGTTCAGGCGCTGGTACAATGACATGTAAGTTTTCAGGCGCTGGTACAATGACTGGGACATGTTCAACCACCGGTACAATGACTGGGACATGTTCAGCCACCGGTACAATGACAGGAACATGTTCAACCACCGGTACAATGACAGGGACATGTTCAACCACCGGTACAATGACAGGGACATGTTCAACCACCGGTACAATGACAGGGACATGTTCAGCCACCGGTACAATGACAGGGACATGTTCAACCACCGGTACAATGACAGGGACATGTTCAACCACCGGTACAATGACAGGGAAACACCTGAACAAGGCGTGCAAGTTGACAAATGGCCGTCAAGGCTGTCAACATATATAATGAAACTAAATAAATAAAGTCAATTACCTTCACAGACTATAACACTGAACAAGCCAGTGAACACTGAACACACCAGTGAACACTGAACAAGCCAGTGAACACTGAACACACCAGTGAACACTGAACAAGCCAGTGAATAACAAGCCAGTGAATACTGAACAAGCCAGTGATCACTGAACAAACCAGTGAATACTGAACAAGTCAGTGAACACTGAACACACACAGTGAACACTGAACAAGCTAGTGCTCACTGAACAAACCAGTGATCACTGAACAAGCCAGTGAACACTGAACAAGCCAGTGAATGCTGAACAAACCAGTGATCACTGAACAAGCCAGTGAACACTGAACAAGCCAGTGAATACTGAACAAGCCAGTGACCACTGAACAAGCCAGTGAACACTGAACACACCAGTGAACACTGAACAAGCCAGTGAACACTGAACAAGCCAGTGAATACTGAACAAGCCAGTGACCACTGAACAAGCCAGTGAATATTGAACAAACCAGTGAACACTGAACAAACCAGTGAATACTGAACAAACCAGTGAACACTGAACAAACCAGTGATCACTGAACAAGCCAGTGAACACTGAACAAGCCAGTGAATCCTGAACAAACCAGTGATCACTGAACAAGCCAGTGAACACTGAACAAGCCAGTGAACACTGAACAAGCCAGTGAACACTGAACAAACCAGTGAACACTGAACAAGCCAGTGAACACTGAACAAGCCAGTGAACACTGAACAAGCCAGTGAACACTGAACAAGCCAGTGAACACTGAACAAGCCAGTGAACACTGAACAAGCCAGTGAACACTGAACAAACCAGTGAACACTGAACAAGGTGGTATAACAAGAGAACAGTACACAACAGAACAGAAGAACAGCAGAACATGTCTGGATACAGCCATGACTAGTCTAGTCATTTTCAGTCAGAACGTGACATGCTGCCGCCGGATTTATTTCTATATTTTATTAATATTATTTTCTACCACAGACGTGGCCGGACATTTACAATGCTAACCAGAATATATATACATTTTCTTCTGTCCACCATGGACAGGGCGAGAGATGTGTTAAACATATAGTTCAGGGGTTTATTGAACAATCAACCACAGAAGGTGATTGTAGTGGTTTATAATGCTTTAATCTAATTTATATACATAGATATATAAATTTACGTCTGGCCTATATAAATGGTGGTGGAGGTAACTAAGATAACTAAGTTCTCAGTGTTCATAAGGGTTGTCATATGACGTGCCTAGTGGAACTACAAGCAAGAGCTGTTATCCTACTTCAGCTCATCTCTCTCTCTATCCCTCTCTCTGTCTCTCTCTCTGTCTGTATCTCTCTCTCTCTGTCTCTCTATATCTCTCTCTCTCTCTCTCCTCTCTCTCTCTCTCTCTCTCTCTCTCTCTCTCTCTCTCTCTCTCTCTCTCTCTCTCTCTCTCTCTCTCTCTCTCTATATCTATATCTATCTATCTATATCTCTCTCTCTCTATATCTCTCTCTCTCTGTCTCTCTCTCTCTGTCTGTATCTCTCTCTCTGTATCTCTCTCTGTCTGCTATCTCTCTCTCTCTCTCTCTCTCTCTCTCTCTCTCTCTCTCTCTCTCTCTCTGTCTCTCTCTCTCTCTCTCTGTCTCTGTCTCTCTCTCTCTCTCTCTCTCTCTCTCTCTCTCTCTCTCTCTCTCTCTCTCTCTCTCTCTCTCTCTCTCTCTCTCTCTCTATCTCTCTCTCTCTCTCTCTCTCTCTCTCTCTCTCTCTCTCTCTCTCTCTCTCTCTCTCTCTCTCTCTCTCTCTCTCTCTTCTCTCTCTCTCTCTTCTCTCTCTCTCTCTCTCTCTCTCTCTCTCTCTCTCTCTCTCTCTCTCTCTCTCTCTCTCTCTCTCTCTCTCTCTCTCTCTCTCTCTCTCTCTCTCTCTCTCTCTCTCTCTCTCTCTCTCTCTCTCTCTCTCTCTCTCTCTCTGTCTCTCTCTCTCTCTCTCTCGTCTCTGTCTCTCTCTCTCTCTCTCTCTCTCTCTCTCTCTCACTTAGTTGTTCATCTCTCTGTCTGTCCTTGGCATCTCCTGTCTCTGTCTGTCTCTGTCTCTGCTCTCTCTCTGTCTCTCTCTCTCTCTCTCTCATTAGTATGTCCATGACGGTGTGTTTCCTTGGCATGTCCGTGACGGTGTGTCCTTGGTATGTCCGTGACTTTGTGTCCTTGGTATGTCCGTGTCCCTGACGGTGTCCTTGGTATGTCCGTGACGGGTGTCTTGGTATATCCGTGACGGTGTGTCCTTGGTATATCCGTGACGGTGTGTCCTTGGTATGTCCGTGACGGTGTGTCCTTGGTATGTCCGTGACGGTGTCCTTGGATATGTCCGTGACGGTGTGTCCTTGGTATATCCGTGTGTCCTTGGTATGTCCCGTGACGGTGTGTCCTTGGCATGTCCGTGACGGTGTCCTTGGTATGTCCGTGACGGTGTCCTTGGTATGTCCGTGACGGTGTGTCCTTGGTATGTCCGTGACTGTGTGTCCTTGGTATGTCCGTGACGGTGTCCTTGGCATGTCCGTGACGGTGTGTCCTTGGCATGTCCGTGACGGTGTGTCCTTGGCATGTCCGTGACTGTGTGTCCTTGGTATGTCCGTGACGGTGTGTCCTTGGTATGTCCGTGACTGTGTGTCCTTGGTATGTCCGTGACGGTGTGTCCTTGGTATGTCCGTGACTGTGTGTTCTTGGTATGTCCGTGACGGCGTGGTGTTGGTATGTCCGTGACGGTGTCCTTGGCATGTCCGTGACTGTGTGTCCTTGGTATGTCCGTGACGGTATGTCCTTGACTGTGTGTTCTTGGTATGTCCGTGACGGCGTGTCCTGGGCATGTCCGTACCGGTGTGTCCTTGGTATGTCCGTGACGGTGTGTCCTTGGTATGTCCGTGACGGTGTCCTTGGTATGTACGTGACGGTGTCCTTGGTATGTACGTGACGGTGTGTCCTTGGTATGTCCGTGACGGTGTGTCCTTGGCATGTCCGTGACGGTGTGTCCTTGGTATATCCGTGACGGTGTGTCCTTGGCATGTCCGTGACGGTGTGTCCTTGGCATGTCCGTGACGGCGTGTCCTGGGCATGTCCGTGACGGTGTCCTTGGTATGTCCGTGACGGCGTGTCCTTGGCATGTCCGTGACGGCGCGTCCGGGAGAAGTGAGAAGAAGGTATGTAATGCAGACCTGGGCGTAGGAGGGAGGGAGGGTCGTGGAGGGCCTGGGGCAGGCGAGGGAGGGGTTCGTGGGGGGCATGGGGCATGTGGGGAGGGTGAGGGGGCATGGGGGAGGGTGTGGGGGGCATGGGGCATGTGGGGAGGGTGAGGGGGCATGGGGGAGGGTGTGGGGGGCACGGGGCAGGTGTGGGAGGGGTGGGGGGCACGGGGCAGGCGAGGCCACGGCAGTCACCGACCGCCGTATGAGGACAAAGAGTCATGCTCTCGACGTCGACTCCCCGACGTGACGGAATAGTTCAGTCTGCCCTAATACCCGCCTCCGGTCTCTCTCGTCACAGGTATTGTGATGGTGTATAGTGACGCGCTCTTGCTTATTCACGCTCGCACGCACGCACGCACTTGGACTGGATGGTAGAGCGACGGTCTCGCCTCATGCAGGTCGGCGTTCAATCCCCCCGAGACCGTCCACAAGTGGTTGGGCACCATTCCTTTCCCTCCGTCCCATCCCAAAGCCTTATCCTGACCCCCTTCCTGGGCTATATAGTCGTGATGGCTTGGCGCTTTGCCCTGACAGTCTCCCTTTACACACCTAACAGAGGCCTAACTGTTTGTAATCAACTGTTTGTTGATTACAAACAAGAAACAATTACACAATAGTGAAGAAAGAGCCAGAAATGAACTTTGAGAAAGGTAGAACAAATGTAAAATAGACTCAAACCTTTTCATTAAAACCATTAAAAGCAAGCTGAGTACAGAGGCTAAAACCCATAGATTGAGAACGGGGGAACACGACTACTGAGAATGAAATAGAAATGTGTGAAGTGCTAAATAAGTAGTTCCAAAGTGCATCTGTGCAAAATGAGTATTTCAGAGAGCCGGAGCAAACACCAATCCCAGAACACGCCCTAGAATACACAGAGGCATCTCAAACCCAAGTGGAACAGTTACTCAAGTAACCGAGGGAACCAGGGGAGGGAGCCGGTCGGCCGAGCGGACAGCACGCTGGACTTGTATTCCTGTGGTCCTGGGTTCGATCCCAGGCGCCGGCGAGAAACAACGGGCACAGTTTCTTTCACCCTAGGCCCTTTTACCTAGCAGTAAAATAGGTACCTGGGTGTTAGTCAGCTGTCATGGGCTGCTTCCTGGGGGTGGAGGCCTGGTCGAGGACCGGGCGGCGGGGACACTAAAAGCCCGAAATCATCTCAAGATAACCTCAAGATAACCTCAAGGACGAAATAACGCAGTTAGACCTGTTGGAGTTTCCCCCTGGGTGCTGAGAGAATGTGCAACCGAGTTGAGCATTCCACTCCAATAAATAAAAACATGGTACCAACCTATAGAGGAATCTAGTGGAACCTCTAATTAGTTAAGTACAAAGTTCCCCATTAATGATTCCCGGTCCTGAGATAGGGATGATTTTTTATTATGCACCCCATCCCGTGGGCGATGGTTATCTCCTTGAGGTTATCTTGAGATGATTTCGGGGCTTTTTAGTGTCCCCGCGGCCCGGTCCTCGACCAGGCCTCCACCCCCAGGAAGCAGCCCGTGACAGCTGACTAACACCCAGGTACCCATTTTACTGCTAGGTAACAGGGGCATAGGGTGAAATAAACTCTGCCCATTGTTTCTCGCCGGCGTCTGGGATCGAACCCAGGATCACAAGTCCAGCGTGCTGTCCGCTCGGCCGACCTGCTCCCTGTGGTAAGGGTTACAGAGGCACGTAATGGGAACCGAACCCCTTAGTTCGTTTAAACAAGTGACAGTCTTGAGAGGAATGAATGGAACTTCCCTTAGTTGTCCGCCTCTCTCCTACATGGAGTGATTACCTTTTTTTCGAACGTTCTGGAAACCTGTTCCAGCGTGGGTAGGGAGGCTGGGAGCCCTTCGTATGGGTCAGTCTGGGACCTTTGTCTTGGAGAGTGTATGGTGTAGGATTAGTCCCAGTGTATGGTGAAGGATTAGTCCCAGTGTATGGTGAAGGATTAGTCCCAGTGTATGGTGAAGGATTAGTCCCAGTGTATGGTGAAGGATTAGTCCCAGTGTATGGTGAAGGATTAGTCCCAGTGTATGGTGAAGGATTAGTCCCAGTGTATGGTAAAGGATTAGTTCCAGTGTATGGTGAAGGATTAGTCCCAGTGTATGGTGAAGGATTAGTCCCAGTGTATGGTGAAGGAATAGTCCCAGTGTATGGTATAGGATTAGTTCCAGTGTATGGTGAAGGATTAGTTCTAGAGTGTATAGTGAGGGATTAGTCCCAGTGTATGGTGTAGGATTAGTCCCAGTGTATGGTGAAGGATTAGTCCCAGTGTATGATGAAGGATTAGTCCCAGTGTATGGTAAAGGATTAGTTCCAGTGTATGGTGAAAGATTAGTCCCAGTGTATTGTAAAGGATTATTTCCAGTGTATGGTGAAGGATTAGTCCCAGTGTATGGTGAAGGATTAGTCCCAGTGTATGGTGTAGGATTAGTTCCAGAGTGTATGGTGTAGGATTAGTTCCAGTGTATGGTGAAGGATTAGTTCTAGAGTGTATAGTGAGGGATTAGTCCCAGTGTATGGTGTAGGATTAGTTCCAGTGTATGGTGTAGGATTAGTCCCAGTGTATAGTGAAGGATTAGTTCCAGTGTATGGTGTAGGATTAGTCCCAGTGTATGGTGAAGGATTAGTTCTAGTGTGTATGGTGAAGGATTAGTTCCAGTGTATGGTGAAGGATTAGTCCCAGAGTGTATATTGAAGGATTAGTTCCAGTGTATGGTGTAGGATTAGTTCCAGTGTATGGTGAAGGATTAGTTCCAGTGTATGGTGAAGGATTAGTCCCAGTGTATAGTGAAGGATTAGTTCCAGTGTATGGTGTAGGATTAGTCCCAGTGTATAGTGAAGGATTAGTTCCAGTGTATGGTGTAGGATTAGTTCAAGTGTGTATGGTGAAGGATTAGTTCCAGTGTACAGTGAAGGATTAGTTCCAGTGTATGGTGTAGGATTAGTCCCAGAGTGTATATTGAAGGATTAGTTCCAGGGTATGGTGTAGGATTAGTTCCAGTGTATAGTGAAGGATTAGTTCCAGTGTATGGTGAAGGATTAGTTCCAGTGTATGGTGTAGGATTAGTTCCAGTGTATAGTGAAGGATTAGTTCCAGTGTATGGTGTAGGATTAGTTCCAGTGTATAGTGAAGGATTAGTTCCAGTGTATGGTGAAGGATTAGTTCCAGTGTATAGTGAAGGATTAGTTCCAGTGTATGGTGAAGGATTAGTTCCAGTGTATGGTGTAGGATTAGTTCCAGTGTATAGTGAAGGATTAGTTCCAGTGTATGGTGAAGGATTAGTTCCAGTGTATGGTGTAGGATTAGTTCCAGTGTATAGTGAAGGATTAGTTCCAGTGTATGGTGAAGGATTAGTTCCAGTGTATGGTGTAGGATTAGTTCCAGTGTATGGTGAAGGATTAGTTCCAGTGTATGGTGAAGGATTAGTTCCAGTGTATGGTGTAGGGTTAGTTCCAGTGTATGATGAAGGATTAGTCCCAGTGTATAGTGAAGGATTACTCACTATACTGGCAGTATACTCACTATACTGGCAGTATACTCACTATACTGGCAGTATACTCACTATACCTCAGGATCACCTATTCCGTTTTTACCTGAAATGAAATAAAATTATTAATTAATAATTTGTTAAGTAATGTAAATGTTAATATAGTTTTTATTTGTTACAGTGTCACTATACCCACACCAGGAGGGCACTATACCCACACCAGGAGGGCACTATACCCACACCAGGAGGGCACTATACCCACACCAGGAGGGCACTATACCCACACCAGGAGGGCACTATACCCACACCAGGAGGGCACTATACCCACACCAGGAGGGCACTATACCCACACCAGGAGGGGCACTATACCCACACCAGGAGGGGCACTATACCCACACCAGGAGGGCACTATACCCACACCAGGAGGGCACTATACCCACACCAGGAGGGCACTATACCCACACCTGGAGGGCACTATACCCACACCAGGAGGGCACTATACCCACACCAGGAGGGCACTATACCCACACCAGGAGGGCACTATACCCACACCAGGAGGGCACTATACCCACACCAGGGAGGAGGGGCACTATACCCACACCAGGAGGGGCACTATACCCACACCAGAGGGGCACTATACCCACACCAGGAGGGCACTATACCCACACCAGGAGGGCACTATACCCACTATACCCACACCAGGAGGGCACTATACCCACACCAGGAGGGCACTATACCCACACCAGGAGGGCACTATACCCACACCAGGAGGGGCACTATACCCACACCAGGAGGGCACTATACCCACACCAGGAGGAGGGCACTATACCCACACCAGGAGGGGCACTATACCCACACCAGGAGGGCACTATACCCACACCAGGAGGGCACAATACCCACACCAGGAGGGCACTATACCCACACCAGGAGGGCACTATACCCACACCAGGAGGGGCACTATACCCACACCAGGAGGGCACTATACCCACACCAGGAGGGGCACTATACCCACACCAGGAGGGGCACTATACCCACACCAGGAGGGCACTATACCCACACCAGGAGGGCACTATACCCACACCAGGAGGGCACTATACCCACACCAGGGGGCACTATACCCACACCAGGAGGGCACTATACCCACACCAGGAGGGCACTATACCCACACCAGGAGGGGCACTATACCCCACACCAGGAGGGCACTATACCCACACCAGGAGGGCACTATACCCACACCAGGAGGGGCACTATACCCACACCAGGAGGGGCACTATACCCACACCAGGAGGGGCACTATACCCACACCAGGAGGGCACTATACCCACACCAGGAGGGCACTATACCCACACCAGGAGGGCACTATACCCACACCAGGAGGGCACTATACCCACACCAGGAGGGCACTATACCCACACCAGGAGGGCACTATACCCACACCAGGAGGGCACTATACCCACACCAGGAGGGCACTATACCCACACCAGGAGGGCACTATACCCACACCAGGAGGGTCACTATACCCACACCAGGAGGGGCACTATACCCACACCAGGAGGGCACTATACCCACACCAGGAGGGCACTATACCCACACCAGGAGGGCACTATACCCACCCACCAGGAGGGCACTATACCCACACCAGGAGGGCACTATACCCACACCAGGAGGGCACTATACCCACACCAGGAGGGCACTATACCCACACCAGGAGGGCACTATACCCACACCAGGAGGGCACTATACCCACACCAGGAGGGCACTATACCCACACCAGGAGGGGCACTATACCCACACCAGGAGGGCACTATACCCACACCAGGAGGGGCACTATACCCACACCAGGAGGGCACTATACCCACACCAGGAGGGCACTATACCCACACCAGGAGGGCACTATACCCACACCAGGAGGGCACTATACCCACACCAGGAGGGCACTATACCCACACCAGGAGGGCACTATACCCACACCAGGAGGGCACTATACCCACACACCAGGAGGGCACTATACCCACACCAGGAGGGCACTATACCCACACCAGGAGGGTCACTATACCCACACCAGGAGGGCACTATACCCACACCAGGAGGGCACTATACCCACACCAGGAGGGCACTATACCCACACCAGGAGGGGCACTATACCCACACCAGGAGGGGCACTATACCCACACCAGGAGGGGCACTATACCCACACCAGGAGGGCACTATACCCACACCAGGAGGGCACTATACCCACACCAGGAGGGAGGAGGGGCACTATACCCACACCAGGAGGGGCACTATACCCACACCAGGAGGGCACTATACCCACACCAGGAGGGCACTATACCCACACCAGGAGGGGCACTATACCCACACCAGGAGGGCACTATACCCACACCAGGAGGGGCACTATACCCACACCAGGAGGGGCACTATACCCACACCAGGAGGGCACTATACCCACACCAGGAGGGTCACTATACCCACACCAGGAGGGCACTATACCCACACCAGGAGGGCACTATACCAGGAGGGCACTATACCACACCAGGAGGGACACTATACCCACACCAGGAGGGCACTATACCCACACCAGGAGGGGCACTATACCCACACCAGGAGGGGCACTATACCCACACCAGGAGGGGCACTATACCCACACCAGGAGGGGCACTATACCCACACCAGGAGGGCACTATACCCACACCAGGAGGGGCACTATACCCACACCAGGAGGGGCACTATACCCACACCAGGACGGGCACTATACCCACACCAGGAGGGTCACTATACCCACACCAGGAGGGGCACTATACCCACACCAGGAGGGCACACCCACACCAGGAGGGGCACTATACCCACACCAGGAGGGCACTATACCCACACCAGGAGGGCACTATACCCACACCAGGAGGGCACTATACCCACACCAGGAGGGCACTATACCCACACAAGGAGGGCACCATACTCACACCAGGAGGGCACCATACCCACACCAGGAGGGCACCATACCCACACCAGGAGGGCACTATACCCACACCAGGAGGGCACTATACACACACCAGGAGGGCACTATACCCACACCAGGAGGGGCACTATACCCACACCAGGAGGGGCACTATACCCACACCAGGAGGGCACCATACTCACACCAGGAGGGCACTATACCCACACCAGGAGGGGCACAATACCCACACCAGGAGGGCACTATACCCACACCAGGAGGGCACCATACCCACACCAGGAGGGTCACTATACCCACACCAGGAGGGTCACTATACCCACACCAGGAGGGTCACTATACCCACACCAGGAGGGCACTATACCCACACCAGGAGGGTCACTATACCCACACCAGGAGGGTCACTATACCCACACCAGGAGGGTACTATACCCACACCAGGAGGGTCACTATACCCACACCAGGAGGGCACTATACCCACACCAGGAGGGCACTATACCCACACCAGGAGGGGCACTATACCCACACCAGGAGGGTCACTATACCCACACCAGGAGGGCACTATACCCACACCAGAAGGGCACTATACCCACACCAGGAGGGGCACTATACCCACACCAGGAGGGGCACTATACCCACACCAGGAGGGGCACTATACCCACACCAGGAGGGCACTATACCCACACCAAGCGGGCACTATACCCACACCAGGAGGGGAACTATACCCACACCAGGAGGGGCACTATACCCACACCAGGAGGGCACTATACCCACACCAGGAGGGTCACTATACCCACACCAGGAGGGGCACTATACCCACACCAGGAGGGCACTATACCCACACCAGGAGGGTACTATACCCACACCAGGAGGGTCACTATACCCACACCAGGAGGGTCACTATACCCACACCAGGAGGGCACTATACCACACACCAGGAGGGCACTATACCCACACCAGGAAGGCACTATACCCACACCAGGAGGGGCACTATACCCACACCAGGAGGGCACCATACCCACACCAGGAGGGCACTATACCCACACCAGGAGGGCACTATACCCACACCAGGAGGGCACTATACCCACACCAGGAGGGGCACTATACCCACACCAGGAGGGCACTATACCCACACCAGGAGGGTCACTATACCCACACCAGGAGTGCACTATACCCACACCAGGAGGGTCACTATACCCACACCAGGAGGGTCACTATACCCACACCAGGAGGGTCACTATACCCACACCAGGAGGGCACTATACCCACACCAGGAGGGCACTATACCCACACCAGGAGGGCACTATACCCACACCAGGAGGGTCACTATACCCACACCAGGAGGGGCACTATACCCACACACTAGGAGGGGCACTATACCCACACCAGGAGGGTCACTATACCCACACCAGGAGGGCACTATACCCACACCAGGAGGGTCACTATACCCACACCAGGAGGGCACTATACCCACACACCAGGAGGGCACTATACCCACACCAGGAGGGCACTATACCCACACCAGGAGGGGCACTATACCCACACCAGGAGGGAACTATACCCACACCAGGAGGGGCACTATACCCACACCAGGAGGGTCACTATACCCACACCAGGAGGGCCCTATACCCACACCAGGAGGGTCACTATACCCCCACCAGGAGGGCACTATACCCACACACCAGGAGGGAGGGGCACTATACCCACACCAGGAGGGCACTATACCCACACCAGGAGGGGCACTATACCCACACCAGGAGGGCACTATACCCACACCAGGAGGGGGGGGCACTATACCCACACCAGGAGGGCACTATACCCACACCAGGAGGGGCACTATACCCACACCAGGAGAGCACTATACCCACACCAGGAGGGGCACTATACCCACACCAGGAGGGGCACTATACCCACACCAGGAGGGGCACTATACCCACACCAGGAGGGGCACTATACCCACACCAGGAGGGCACTATACCCACACCAGGAGGGGCACTATACCCACACCAGGAGGGCACCATACCCACACCAGGAGGGTCATTATACCCACACCAGGAGGGTACTATACCCACACCAGGAGGGCACTATACCCACACCAGGAGGGCACTATACCCACACCAGGAGGGCACTATACCCACACCACAAGGTGCCCCATACCCACACCAGGAGGGGCACTATACCCACACCAGGAGGGGCACTATACCCACACCAGGAGGGCACATACCCACACCAGGAGGGCACCATACCCACACACCAGGAGGGCACTATACCCACACCAGGAGGGAACTATACCCACACACCAGGAGGGCACTATACCCACACCAGGAGGGCACTATACCCACACCACAGGAGTGCCCCATACCCACACCAGGAGGGCACTATACCCACACCAGGAGGTGCCCCATACCCACACCAGGAGGGGCACTATACCCACACCAGGAGGGGCACTATACCCACACCAGGAGGGGCACATACCCACACCAGGAGGGCACCATACACCACACACACAGGAGGGTCACTATACCCACACCAGGAGGGGCACCATACCCACACCAGGAGGGCACCATACCCACACACCAGGAGGGCATTATACCCACACCAGGAGGGGCACTATACTCACACCAGGAGGGCACTATACCCACACCAGGAGGGCACCATACCCACACACCAGGAGGGGCACTATACCCACACCAGGAGGGGCACTATACCCACACACAGGAGGGACACCATACCCACACCACAAGGTGCCCCATACCCACACCACAAGGTGCCCCATACCCACACCACAAGGGGCACCATACCCACACCACAAGGGGCACCATACCGACACCACAAGGGGCACCATACCCACACCACAAGGGGCACCATACCCACACCACAAGGGGCACCATACCCACACCATAAGGCGCCCCATACCCACACCACAAGGTGCCCCATACCCACACCACAAGGGGCACCATACCCACACCACAAGGGGCACCATACCCACACCACAAGGGGCACCATACCCACACCACAAGGAGCACCATACCCACTCCACAAGGAGCACCATACCCACACCACAAGGAGGGCCATACCCACACCACAAGGGGCACCATACCCACACCACAAGGGGCACCATACCCACACCACAAGGGGCACCATACCCACACCACAAGGGGCACCATACCCACACCACAAGGGCCACCATATCCACACCACAAGGGCACCATACCACACCACAAGGGGCACCATACCCACACCACAAGGGACACCATACCCACACCACAAGGGGCACCATACCCACACCACAAGGCGGGCCATACCCACACCAGGAGGGCACCATACTCACACCACGAGGCGCCCCATACCCACACCAGGAGGCGCCCCATACCCACCTGGTTGATACCTGGTTACCTGGTTGATGGGGTTCTGGGAGTTCTTCTACTCCCCAAGCCCGGCCCGAGGCCAGGCTTGACTTGTGAGAGTTTGGTCCACCAGGCTGTTGCTTGGAGCGGCCCGCAGGGCCACGTACCCACCACAGCCCGGCTGATCCGGAACTTCTCTTAGAAAACCGTCCAGTTTTCTCTTGAAGATGTCCACGGTTGTTCCGGCAATATTTCTTATGGTCGCTGGGAGGACGTTGAACAACCGGGGACCTCTGATGTTTATACAGTGCTCTCTGATTGTGCCTATGGCACCTCTGCTCTTCACTGGACCTCTGATGTTTATACAGTGTTCTCTGATTGTGCCTATGGCACCTCTGCTCTTCACAGGTTCAATCTTGCATTTTCTTCCATATCGTTCACTCCAGTATGATATTTTACTGTGTAGATTTGGGACCTGACCCTCCAGTATTTTCCATGTGTATATTATTTGGTATCTCTCTCGTCTTCTTTCTAGAGAGTACATTTGGAGAGCTTTGAGACGATCCCAATAATTTAGGTGTTTTATCTCGTCTATGCGTGCCGTATATGTTCTCTGTATTCCCTCTATTTCAGCAATCTTTCCTGCTCTGAAGGGGGAAGGGAGTACTGAGCAGTACTCGAGACGGGACAACACAAGTGACTTGAAGAGTACAACTATTGTGATGGGATCCCTGGATTTGAAAGTTCTCGTAATCCATCCAATCATTTTTCTGGCTGACGCGATATTTGCTCGGTTATGCTCCCTAAACGTTAGATCGTCAGATATCATTATTCCCAAATCCTTGACATGCTGTTTTTCAACTATGGGAAGATTCGATTGTGTTTTGTACCCTGTATTATGTTTCAGATCCTCATTTTTGCCGTACCTGAGTACCTGAAATTTATCACTGTTAAACATCATGTTATTTTCTGCTGCCCAATCAAAAACTTTGTTGACATCTGCTTGTAATTGTTCAATGTCTTCAGCAGAGGTAATTTTCATGCTGATTTTTGTGTCATCTGCAAAGGACGACACGAAGCTGTGACGTGTATTTTTGTCTATATCTGATATGAGAATAAGGAACAGTAGCGGTGCAAGGACTGTACCTTGAGGTACAGAGCTTTAACATCGCTTGGACTCGATTTTATCTGATTGACTGTTACTCTTTGTGTTCTGTTCGACAGGAAACTGAGTATCCAGCGTCCTACTTTCCAGTTATTCCCATTGACCTCATTTTGTGAGCTATCACCCCATGGTCACATTTGTCGAACGCCTTTGCAAAGTCTGTGTATACAACATCTGCATTTTGCTTTTCTTCTAGGGCTTCTGTGATTTTGTCATAGTGGTTGAGTAACTGTGACAGACAGGATCTTCCCGCTCTAAATCCATGTTGTCCTGGATTGTGCAATTCATTGTTTTCCATAAAACTAGAAATTTGATTCCTAATCACTCTTTCAAACACTTTTATTATGTGTGATGTTAGTGCAACTGGCCTATAATTTTTTGCCAAGGCTTTACTCCCCCCCTTGTGCAACGGAGCTATATCTGCAGATTTAAGTGCTGCTGGTATCTCCCCTGTATCCAGGCTCTTTCTCCATATTATGCTGAGTGCTCTCGCTACTGGTACTTTACATTTCTTTATGAATATTGAATTCCATGAGTCAGGCCCAGGAGCTGAGTGCATAGGCATATTGTCAATTTCTGTTTCAAAGTCTTCCGAGTTTGTGGTAATATCCGTTATATTATCTGCAGCTTGAATGTCATTCATAAAGAAGCTGTCTGGGTCATCAACTTTCATGTTGTTTATTGGTGTGCTAAACATAGCCTCATACTGGCTTCTTAGAATTTCACTAATCTCTTTGTTGTCCTCTGTGTACGTACCTTCAGTGGTAATTAACGGTCCAATACTGGTCGAGGTTTTGGATTTTGATTTTGCGTATGTGAAAAAATATTTCGGATTTTTCCTTATCTCTTGTATAGCATTCTGTTCCAATTCCATTTCCTCAGACTCATATGATCGCTTCAACGTTTGTTCTATTTCCTCAATCTCCCTGCTTAGGCTTGTTTCCTTGCTTGTGATAGTTGTGTCTGCCGAAGCATTTCCGTTATTTTTTCCTTCTCCTGTACAGTCGTCTCCGTTCTCTTTCTAGAGTGGTCCTCTTTCTGCCCCTCCTCACAGGCACGTGCTTCAAGCAGACCTTGTAAGCTTCAGCTGTCAGTTGAGCTATTCCCTGTGTGGGAGTTTTGTCGCTTAAGACCGTCTCCCATTGAATGGTTGCAAGGTCTACAGTTATTTTTTCCCAGTCAATCCTCTTATTGTTGAAATTGAATTGATTGAATATTCCTTCTCGCTTGTTGGGTCTCTTAGACCTACTACCGTTATTTATGCTAGTTCGCACTTCAATAAGCTTATGGTCTGAGTATGAAGTATCTGAGATTATAATGTCTCTGATTAGTTCATCATTGTTTGTGAATAACAAGTCTAGTGTGTTTTCGTTCCTAGTTGGTTCTGTAATCTGTTGATTGAGCGAGAATTTGTCACAGAATCTCAAAAGTTCTCTAACCTGTGGTTGGTTATTTCCCGGGTCATTCCCTGCTATGATATTTGTGTTTGCCGTTCTCCATCTTAGACTCGGTACATTGAAATCTCCAAGAAAGATAATATCTGGAGCTGGGTTTGCTAGGTTGTCAAGTATGTTCTCTATTTTGTGCATCTGCTCTGTGAATTCCTCAATCGTTGTATCTGGCGGTTTATATATTAGAATAATAATTAGGTTTAGTTTCTCTACCTTCATTCCAAGTACCTCTACCACCTCATTAGTTGAATTTAATAGTTCTGTGCATACCAGGTCTTCTTTAATATACAGACCTACTCCTCCATTGACCTAGTTTTCTATCACATCTATATAGATTATAATTTGGAATCCAGATTTCACCATCCATGTAATCTTTTGTATGATATATATATATGTATGAGTTTCCACACCACAAGACGCCCCATACCCACACCACAAGGAGCACTATACCCACACCAGGAGGCGCCCCATACCCACACCAGGAGGGCACCATACCCACACCACAAGGGCCACCATACCCACACCACAAGGGCCACCATACCCACACCACAAGGCGCCCCATACCCCTCACCACAAGGAGTACTATACCCACACCACTAGGCGCCCCATACCCACACCACAAGGGGCACTATACCCACACCAGGAGGGGCACTATACCCCACACCACAAGGAGCACCATACCCACACCACAAGGGCCACCATACCCACACCACAAGGCGCCCCATACCCACACCAGAAGGAGCACCATACCCACACCACAAGGGACACCATACCCACACCAGGAGGGCACCATACCCACACCACAAGGGGCACCATACCCACACCACAAGGGCCACCATATCCACACCACAAGGGGCACCATACCCACACCACAAGGGGCACCATACCCACACCACAAGGGACACCATACCCACACCACAAGGACACCATACCCACACCACAAGGGGCACCATACCCACACCACAAGACGCCCCATACCCCTCACCACAAGGAGCACTATACCCACACCACAAGGGGCACCATACCCACACCACAAGACGCCCCATACCCCTCACCACAAGGAGCACTATACCCACACCACAAGGGGCACCATACCCACACCACAAGGAGCACTATACCCACACCACAAGGGGCACCATACCCACACCAGGAGGCACTATACCCACACCACAAGGGGCACCATACCCACACCACAAGGGCACCATACCCACACCACAAGGGCCACCATATCCACACCACAAGGGGCACCATACCCACACCACAAGGGGCACCATACCCACACCAGGACGGAACAAAATCTCACTATGACACTTTGTTTCCAATCTACCAGGTACTCCTTTACCCAATTGAGATTGAACATCTAGCAACCCCAGACGAACGCGAGTTGCAGCAGCCAGTGTAGCCCACTCAGCCTTCTCTCTCCAGCCTTATTTTGGTGAAGTCTTATCAATCTCTGTCGCTGAGGGCCCGCCCTCGGCCCACTGCTCGTCACCTCCACTTTCTCAACTACTGGAACAGGAGGCCTGGTTGACGACCGGGCCGCGGGGACGCTAAGCCCCGGAAGCACCTCAAGGTAACTGGAACATGGTGAATGTTTTACAGATTTGCATCACTCGACCCTGGTCGACGACCGGGCCGCGGGGACGCTAAGCCCCGGAAGCATCTCAAGGTAACCCCTCGTTTTCTATTGCGTCACCTGGGGCCAGATTCACGAAAGGAGTTAGGCAAGCACTTACGAACCTGGGGCCTGATTCACGAAAGCAGTTAGGCAAGCACTTACGAACCTGGGGCCAGATTCACGAAAGGAGTTAGGCAAGCACTTACGAACCAGGGGCCAGATTCATGAAGCAGTTACGCAAGCACTTACGAACCTGTCCATCTTTTCTCAGTCTTTGGCGGCTTTGTTTACAATTATTAAACAGTTAATGAGCTCCGAAGCACCAGGAGGCTGTTTATAACAATAACAACAGTTGATTGGCAAGTTTTCATGCTTGTAAACTGTTTAATAAATGTAACCAAAGCCGTCAAAGATTGAGGAAAGATGTACACGTTCGTAAGTGCTTGCGTAACTGCTTCGTGAATCTGGCCCCAGGTTCGTAAGTGCTTGCGTAAGTGCTTTCGTGAATCTGTCCCGAGGAAGGCTAAGTTGAGGAAGTATACATGATCGAGCTCAAGCTGAGAGAGTCATATACAATCATTTTAAGTACCGATTAAAATGTCTAAATCTGTATTCTCTTGAGCGCAGGCGGGAGAGATACATAATAATTTACACGTGGAAGATATTAGAGGGGCTGGTCCCAAACCTGCACACAGAAATAACATCACATGAGACCAGGAGGCATGGCAGGATGTGCAGAATACCCCCGTTGAAGAGCAGAGGTGCAACAGGTACTCTGAGAGAGAACTATCAACATCAGAGGCCCGAGACTGTTCAACACGCTTCCACTACACATAAGGGACATAACTGGCCGACCCCTCACAGTGTTCAAGAGAGAACTATCAACATCAGAGGCCCGAGACTGTTCAACACGCTTCCACTACACATAAGGGACATAACTGGCCGACCCCTCACAGTGTTCAAGAGAGAACTATCAACATCAGAGGCCCGAGACTGTTCAACACGCTTCCACTACACATAAGGGGCATAACTGGCCGACCCCTCACAGTGTTCAAGAGAGAACTATCAACATCAGAGGCCCGAGACTGTTCAACACGCTTCCACTACACATAAGGGACATAACTGGCCGACCCCTCACAGTGTTCAAGAGAGAACTATCAACAGCAGAGGCCCGAGACTGTTCAACACGCTTCCACTACACATAAGGGACATAACTGGCCGACCCCTCACAGTGTTCAAGAGAGAACTATCAACATCAGAGGCCCGAGACTGTTCAACACGCTTCCACTACACATAAGGGACATAACTGGCCGACCCCTCACAGTGTTCAAGAGAGAACTATCAACATCAGAGGCCCGAGACTGTTCAACACGCTTCCACTACACATAAGGGACATAACTGGCCGACCCCTCACAGTGTTCAAGAGAGAACTATCAACATCAGAGGCCCGAGACTGTTCAACACGCTTCCACTACACATAAGGGACATAACTGGCCGACCCCTCACAGTGTTCAAGAGAGAACTATCAACATCAGAGGCCCGAGACTGCTCAACACGCTTCCACTACACATAAGGGACATAACTGGCCGACCCCTCACAGTGTTCAAGAGAGAACTATCAACATCAGAGGCCCGAGACTGTTCAACACGCTTCCACTACACATAAGGGACATAACTGGCCGACCCCTCACAGTGTTCAAGAGAGAACTATCAACATCAGAGGCCCGAGACTGTTCAACACGCTTCCACTACACATAAGGGACATAACTGGCCGACCCTCACAGTGTTCAAGAGAGAACTATCAACATCAGAGGCCCGAGACTGTTCAACACGCTTCCACTACACATAAGGGACATAACTGGCCGACCCCTCACAGTGTTCAAGAGAGAACTATCAACATCAGAGGCCCGAGACTGTTCAACACGCTTCCACTACACATAAGGGACATAACTGGCCGACCCCTCACAGTGTTCAAGAGAGAACTATCAACATCAGAGGCCCGAGACTGTTCAACACGCTTCCACTACACATAAGGACATAACTGGCCGACCCCTCACAGTGTTCAAGAGAGAACTCATACGTCAGGCTGCGAGCAACCGCGTCCAACAGCCTGGTAGACCAGTCCAGATGACCTGATCGAGGACCGGGCCGCAAGGCCGTTGACCCCCGGAAGCTACACAAGATAGCTAACCCTCGACCTCACTCCCCCAAACAGGTCGTTCCCAAAAACTAATAACATCAGAGGTCCCAAGACAGAGCCTTGTGGGACCCACCCACTTGTTCCACTCCTCAGGCACCAAACCTCCTCTCTCACCACTGTGGCTCTTTGTTTTCCGTCCTGTAGATACTCCCTTACCCCAGTTCAGTGTATTAAATCCCCAGTTACCCCAGCCTGGGTCTCCATCTTGAGATGATTTCGGGCTTTAGTGTCCCCGCGGCCCGGTCCTCGACCAGGCCTCCACCCCCAGGAAGCAGCTGTGACAGCTGACTAACTCCCAGGTACCTATTTACTGCTAGGTAACAGGGGCATTCAGGGTGAAAGAAACTTTGTCCATTTGTTGTTTCTGCCTCGTGCGGGGAATCGAACCCGCGCCACAGAATTACGAATCCTGCGCGCTATCCACCAGGATAGCGGCCAGCATGAGGTGGCGAGCATGAGGTTGGCGAGCATGAGTGGCGAGTAGAGGTGGCCAGCATGTGGTGGCGAACATGAGGTAGCCAGCATGATGTGGCCCGCATGAGAGAGGGCTGGAGGTCCCAACATACCGTCACACACACCACTGGCGCCTAACCTGACCTTTATCTCAACTGTAACTCCATTTTACCTTTCCAATGTCTGACAATGTATTTATTTTTTTCATATGTGACACAGATCTTGAACGACAAGTTCAGGAGTCCACCAATACGGTGATGACGGGGTTTCCCGAGCACCAGCAGGAGGTGTGTGGTGTGTACGAGCACCAGCGGGGGGTGTGTGGTGTGTACGAGCAACAGCGGGGGTGTGTGGTGTGTACGAGCAACAGCGGGAGATGTCTGGTGTGTACGAGCACCAGCGGGAGGTGTGTGGTGTGTACGAGCACCAGCAGGAGGTGTGTGGTGTGTACGAGCACCAGCAGGAGGTGTGTGGTGTGTACGAGCACCAGCAGGAGGTGTGTGGTGTGTACGAGCACCAGCGGGAGGTGTCTGGTGTGTACGAGCACCAGCAGGAGGTGTGTGGTGTGTACGAGCACCAGCGGGAGGTGTGTGGTGTGTACGAGCACCAGCGGGAGGTGTGTGGTGTGTACGAGCACCAGCGGGAGGTGTGTGGTGTGTACGAGCACCAGCGGGAGGTGTCTGGTGTGTACGAGCACCAGCAGGAGGTGTGTGGTGTGTACGAGCACCAGCGGGAGATGTGTGACGTTGCCGAGTGCTAGCAGGATATATGTGTATGGATTTCCGGAGCGTCAGTGGGACTTGTGTGGTGCAGTAGGCCAAGTAGCAAAGTGTTCCTGAGCATCAGCGGGAGCAACAAGGGTTTTTACATCTTCCTGGGCAACAAACGTGGTAGACCTCCCCCCACACCCACCATGGGCTGCTAGCCCACACCCCACACCCACCATGGGCTGCTAGACCACACCCCACACCCACCATGAGCTGCTAGCCCACACCCCACACCCACCATGGGCTGCTAGACCACACCCCACACCCACCATGGGCTGCTAGCCCCACACCCCACACCACCATGGGCTGCTAGCCCACACCCC
>NW_025563571.1:0-67669 GCF_020424385.1 Procambarus clarkii
ATAGACTGAAAATTCACAAAAACGTGGAAAAACGGCAAAATATTGCCTAATTCGATGATATTTTGTTTAAATCACATAAAGGAAAAGGAGATGATAAACGTCAAAATATTGCTAAATTCGACGATTTTTCGTACAAAACAAAATGCAAGAAAACTTGCTTAAAATGCAATATTATGCGAAATTCTGAGATTTGAAGGCCAAATCACATATCGTGATACTACATGAAATAGTATCGAAATATTGGTAAAAACGTATATATTTACGTAAAATCACACTACATGAAAAACGTGAAAAAAGTCACTATTTTACCATATATGAGGATTTTAACTTCAAATCATAGAGCGAGGTTTCGTATTATTTAGATCTAAGAAAAGACATATGACAATGTTGTTTCCAATACAAATGATAAAAAACAATGTGTTTTCATTAGCATTAACTAAAATGTTCTTGATTTTCCGTTTATATTACCGATGGAAGATGTACACGTAAAACCGCTCTAATCCGGCTGAAACGTCGATATATGCAATAAAAACCGAACTTCTCCCCTTTTCAATATCTTACACAGTATTTTAACGAGAAACAAATAGTTGATTGAAAATGAAGTATTTAAGGTTATTATCTAATCAATTATGTGTTTGCATCATTTTTATCGTATATATAATGAATTAAACCCATAAACTGAAAATTCACAAAAACGTGGAAAAACGGCAAAATATTGCCTAATTCGATGATATTTTGTTTAAATCACATAAAGGAAAAGGAGATGATAAACGTCAAAATATTGCTAAATTCGACGATTTTTCGTACAAAACAAAATGCAAGAAAACTTGCTTAAAATGCAATATTATGCGAAATTCTGAGATTTGAAGGCCAAATCACATATCGTGATACTACATGAAATAGTATCGAAATATTGGTAAAAACGTATATATTTACGTAAAATCACACAACATGAAAAACGTGAAAAAAGTCACTATTTTACCATATATGAGGATTTTAACTTCAAATCATAGAGCGAGGTTTCGCATTATTTAGATCCAAGAAAAGACATATGACAATGATGTTTCCAATACAAATGACAAAAAACAATGTGTTTTCATTAGAATTAACTAAAATGTTCCTGATTTTCCGTTTATATTACCTATGGAAAATGTACACGTAAAACCGCTCTAATCCGGCTGAAACGTCGATATATGCAATAAAACCGAACTTCTCCCCTTTTCAATATCTTACACAGTATTTTAACGAGAAACAAATAGATGATTGAAAATGAAGTATTTAAGGTTATTATCTAATCAATTATGTGTTTGCATCATTTTTATCGTATATATAATGAATTAAACCCATAAACTGAAAATTCACAAAAACGTGGAAAAACGGCAAAATATTGCCTAATTCGATGATATTTTGTTTAAATCACATAGAGGAAAAGTGGATGATAAACGTCAAAATATTGCTAAATTCGACGATTTTTCGTACAAAACAAAATGCAAGAAAACTTGCTTAAAATGCAATATTATGCGAAATTCTGAGATTTGAAGGCCAAATCACATATCGTGATACTACATGAAATTGTATCGAAATATTGGTAAAAATGAATATATTTACGTAATATCAAACTACATGATTAACGTGAAAAAGTCACTATTATACAATATTTGAGGATTTTGACTTCAAATCATAGAGCGAGGTTTCGTATTATTTAGATCCAAGAAAAGATATATGACAATGTTGTTTTCAATACAAATGATAAAAAACAATGTGTTTTCATTAGCATTAACTAAAATGTTCTTGATTTTCCGTTTATATTACCGATGGAAGATGTACACGTAAAACCGCTCTAATAAAGCTGAAACGTCGATATATGCAATAAAAACCGAACTTCTCCCCTTTTCAATATCTTACACAGTATTTTAACGAGAAACAAATAGATGATTGAAAATGAAGTATTTAAGGTTATTATCTAATCAATTATGTGTTTGCATCATTTTTATCGTATATATAATGAATTAATACCCATAGACTGAAAATTCACAAAAACGTGGAAAAACGGCAAAATATTGCCTAATTCGATGATATTTTGTTTAAATCACATAAAGGAAAAGGAGATGATAAACGTCAAAATATTGCTAAATTCGACGATTTTTCGTACAAAACAAAATGCAAGAAAACTTGCTTAAAATGCAATATTATGCGAAATTCTGAGATTTGAAGGCCAAATCACATATCGTGATACTACATGAAATAGTATCGAAATATTGGTAAAAACGTATATATTTACGTAAAATCACACTACATGAAAAACGTGAAAAAAGTCACTATTTTACCATATATGAGGGTTTTAACTTCAAATCATAGAGCGAGGTTTCGTATTATTTAGATCTAAGAAAAGACATATGACAATGTTGTTTCCAATACAAATGATAAAAAACAATGTGTTTTCATTAGCATTAACTAAAATGTTCTTGATTTTCCGTTTATATTACCGATGGAAGATGTACACGTAAAACCGGTCTAATCCGGCTGAAACGTCGAGATATGCAATAAAAACCGAACTTCTCCCCTTTTCAATATCTTACACAGTATTTTAACGAGAAACAAATAGATGATTGAAAATGAAGTATTTAAGGTTATTATCTAATCAATTATGTGTTTGCATCATTTTTATCGTATATATAATGAATTAAACCCATAAACTGAAAATTCACAAAAACGTGGAAAAACGGCAAAATATTGCCTAATTCGATGATATTTTGTTTAAATCACATAAAGGAAAAGGAGATGATAAACGTCAAAATATTGCTAAATTCGACGATTTTTCGTACGAAACAAAATGCAAGAAAACTTGCTTAAAATGCAATATTATGCGAAATTCTGAGATTTGAAGGCCAAATCACATATCGTGATACTATATGAAATAGTATCGAAATATTGGTAAAAACGTATATATTTACGTAAAATCACACTACATGAAAAACGTGAAAAAAGTCACTATTTTACCATATATGAGGATTTTAACTTCAAATCATAGAGCGAGGTTTCGTATTATTTAGATCCAAGAAAAGACATATGACAATGATGTTTCCAATACAAATGATAAAAAACAATGTGTTTTCATTAGCATTAACTAAAATGTTCTTGATTTTCCGTTTATATTACCGATGGAAGATGTACACGTAAAACCGCTCTAATCCGGCTGAAACGTCGATATATGCAATGAAACCGAACTTCTCCCCTTTTCAATATCTTACACAGTATTTTAACGAGAAACAAATAGATGATTGAAAATGAAGTATTTAAGGTTATTATCTAATCAATTATGTGTTTGCATCATTTTTATCGTATATATAATGAATTAATACCCATAGACTGAAAATTCACAAAAACGTGGAAAAACTGCAAAATATTGCCTAATTCGATGATATTTTGTTTTAATCACATAGAGGGAAAGTGGATGATAAACGTCAAAATATTGCTAAATTAGACGATTTTTCGTACGAAACAAAATGCGAGAAAACTTGCTTAAAATGCAATATTATGCGACATTCTGAGATTTGAAAGCCAAATTGTATCGTGATACTACATGAAATAGTATCGAAATATTGGTAAAAATGAATATATTTACGTAATATCAAACTACATGATTCACGTGAAAAAGTCACTATTATACAATATTTGAGGATTTTAACTTCAAATCATGGAGCGAGTTTCGTATTATTTAGATCCAAGAAAAGATATATGACAATGTTGTTTTCAATACAAATGATAAAAAACAATGTGTTTTCATTAGCATTAACTAAAATGTTCCTGATTTTCCGTTTATATTACCTATGGAAAATGTACACGAAAAACGCTCTATTCCGGCTGAAACGTCGATATATGCAATAAAAACAGAACTTCTCCCCTTTTTAATATCTTACTCAGTATTTTAACCGGAAACAAATAGTTGATTGAAAATGAAGTATTTAAGGTTACTATCTAATCAATTATGTGTTTGCATCATTTTTATCGTATATATAATGAATTAAACCCATAAACTGAAAATTCACAAAAACGTGGGAAAACTGCAAAATATTGCCTAATTCGATGATATTTTGTTTAAATCACATAAAGGAAAAGGAGATGATAAACGTCAAAATATTGCTAAATTCGACGATTTTTCGTACAAAACAAAATGCAAGAAAACTTGCTTAAAATGCAATATTATGCGAAATTCTGAGATTTGAAAGCCAAATCACATATCGTGATACTACATGAAATAGTATCGAAATATTGGTAAAAACGTATATATTTACGTTATAATCACACTACATGAAAAACGTGAAAAAAATCACTATTTTACCATATATGAGGGTTTTAACTTCAAATCATAGAGCGAGGTTTCGTATTATTTAGATCTAAGAAAAGACATATGACATTGTTGTTTCCAATACAAATGATAAAAAACAATGTGTTTTCATTAGCATTAACTAAAATGTTCTTGATTTTCCGTTTATATTACCGATGGAAGATGTACACGTAAAACCGCTCTAATCCGGCTGAAACGTCGATATATGCAATAAAAACCGAACTTCTCCCCTTTTCAATATCTAACACAGTATTTTAACGAGAAACAAATAGTTGATTGAAAATGAAGTATTTAAGGTTACTATCTAATCAATTATGTGTTTGCATCATTTTTATCGTATATATAATGAATTAAACCCATAAACTGAAAATTCACAAAAACGTGGAAAAACGGCAAAATATTGCCTAATTCGATGATATTTTGTTTAAATCACATAGAGGAAAAGTGGATGATAAACATCAAAATATTGCTAAATTCTATGATTTTTCGTACGAAACAAAATGTAAGAAAATTTGCTTAAAATGCAATATTATGCGACATTCTGAGATTTGAAGGCCGAATCACATATCGTGATACTACATGAAATAGTATCGAAATATTGGTAAAAATGAATATATTTACGTAATATCAAACTACATGATTAACGTGAAAAAAGTCACTATTTTACCATATATGAGGATTTTAACTTCAAATCATAGAGCGAGGTTTCGTATCATTTAGATCCAAGAAAAGACATATGACAATGTTGTTTCGAATACAAATGATAAAAATCAATGTGTTTTCATTAGAATTAACTAAAATGTTCCTGATTTTCCGTTTATATTACCTATGGAAAATGTACACGAAAAACGCTCTATTCCGGCTGAAACGTCGATATATGCAATAAAAACCGAACTTCTCCCCTTTTCAATATCTTACACAGTATTTTAACGAGAAACAAATAGATGATTGAAAATGAAGTATTTAAGGTTATTATCAAATCAATTATGTGCTTGCATCATTTTTATCCTATATATAATGAATTAAACCCATAAACTGAAAATTCACATAAACGTGGAAAAACGGCAAAATATTGCCTAATTCGATGATATTTTGTTTAAATCACATAGAGGAAAAGTGGATGATACAACACGTGAACACCACGTTTGGGGTAGTGAACACCACGCCAGGGGTAGTGAACAACACACGAAGGGTAGTGAACACCACGCTAAGAGTAGTGAACACCACACAATGGGAAGTAGTTCACGGGTAGTGAACACCACGCCAAGGGGAACACTACGTCGTAGTGAACACCTGCGAACACCACGCAGTGCAACATGCAAAGAGGAGTGAACACCACGCCATGGGTAGTGAACACCAGCTAAGGGTAGTGAACACCAGGCGAAGGGTGACAGGGGTAGTGAACACCACGCCAGGGGTAGTGAACAACACACGAAGGGTAGTGAACACCACGCTAAGAGTAGTGAACACCACACAATGGGAAGTGAACTACCAACGCCAACGGTAACACCAATAGTGAACAACACACGAAGGGTAGTGAACACCACGCTAAGAGTAGTGAACACCACACAATGGGAAGTGAACTACCAACGCCAACGGTAGTGATCACCACTATCAGGGTAGTGAACACCACGCCAAGGGTAGTGAACACCACACTAAGGGTAGTGAACACCACGTTTGGGGTAGTGAACACCACGCCAGGGGTAGTGAACAACACACGAAGGGTAGTGAACACCACGCTAAGAGTAGTGAACACCACACAATGGGAAGTAGTGAACACCACGTCACGGGTAGTGAACACCACGCCAAGGGTAATGAACACTACGTCATTGGTAGTGAACACCATGCTAAGGGTAGGGAACACCACGCGAAGGGTAGTGAACAACATGCAAAGAGGAGTGAACACCACGCCATGGGTAGTGAACACCACGCTAAGGGTAGTGAACACCAGGCGAAGGGTACTGAACACCAAACCACTGGTAGTGAACACCACGTAAAGGGTAATGAACACCATGCCAAGGGTAGTGAACACCATGCAAAGGGAAACGAACACCATGCCAAAGGTAGTGAACACCACGCCAAAAGCAATGAACCCCACGCCAAGGGTAGTGAGCACCACGTTAAGAGTAGTGAACAACATGCAAAGGGTAGTGAACACACCGCCAAGGGTAGTGAACACAACGCCAACGGTAGTGATCACCACTATCAGGGTAGTGAACACCACGCCAAGGGTAGTGAACACCACACTAAGGGTAGTGAACACCACGTTTGGGGTAGTGAACACCACGCCAGGGGTAGTGAACAACACACGAAGGGTAGTGAACACCACGCTAAGAGTAGTGAACACCACACAATGGGAAGTGAACTCCACGCCAAGAGTAGTGAACATTACGCCAAGGGTAGTGAACACCACGCCAAGGGTAGTGAACATCAAGCCAATAGTATTGAACACCAAGCCAAAGGTAGTGAACACCACGCCAAGGGTAGTGAACATAACGCCAAAGATAGTGAACACCACGCCAAGGGTAGTGAACACCACGCCATGGGTAGTGAACACCATGCCATGGGAAGTGAACACCACGCCACGTTCAGTGAATACCAAGCCAAGGGTAGTGAACACCACGCCAAGGGTAGTGAACACCACGCCCAGGGTAGTAAACACCACGTCAAGAGTAGTGAACACCACGCCAGGGGTCTTGAACACCACCCGAAGGGTAGTGAACACCATGCCAAGGGTAGTGAACACCTTGCCAATGGTAGTGAACACCACGCCAAGGGCAGTGAAGACCACGCTAAGGGTAGTAAAGACCACGCAAAGGGTAGTGAACACCACGCAAAGGGTAGTGAACACCATGCTAAGGGTAGTGAACACCATGCCAATAGTAGTGAACACCAAGCTAAGGGTAGTGAACACCTTGGCAATGTAAGTGAACACCACGCCTGGTGTTCACTACCCTTAGTGTGGTGTTCACTACCCTTGGCGTGGTGTTCACTTCCCTTAGCGTGGTGATCACTACTGTTGGCGTTGTCTTCACTACCCTTGGCGTGGTGTTCACTAACCTTTGCATGGTGTTCACTACCCTTGACGTGGTGTTCACTACCCTTGGCGTGGTGTTCAATACCTTTGGCATGGTGTTCATTTCCCTTTGCATGGTGTTCACTACCCTTGGCGTGGTGTTCATTACCCTTGACATGGTGTTCACTAACAGTGGTGTGGTGTTCAGTACCATTCGCCTGGTGTTCAATACCCTTTGCGTGGTGTTCCCTACCCTTAGCATGGTGTTCACTACCCGTGACGTGGTGTTCACTACCCTTGGCGTGGTGCCAAGGGTAGTGAACACCACGCTAAGGGTGGTGAACACCACGCCAAGGTTAATGAACTCCACGCCAAGGGTACTGAACACCACACCACAGGTAGTGAACACCACGTCAAGGGTAGTGAACACCACGTCACAGGTAGTGAACACCACGTCACGGGTAGTGAACACCACGTCACGGGTAGTGAACACCATGCTAAGGGTAGGGAACACTACGCAAAGGGTATTGAACACCAGGCGAATGGTACTGAACACCACACCACTGTTAGTGAACACCATGTCAAGGGTAATGAACACCACGCCAAGGGTAGTGAACACCATGCAAAGGGAAATGAACACCATGCCAAAGGTATTGAACACCACGCCAAGGGTAGTGAACACCACGTCAAGGGTAGTGAACACCATGCAAAGGTTAGTGAACACCACGCCAAGGGTAGTGAAGACAACGCCAACAGTAGTGATCACCACGCTAAGGGAAGTGAACACCACGCCAAGGGTAGTGAACACCACACTAAGGGTAGTGAACACCACGTTTGGGGTAGTGAACACCACGCCAAGGGTAGTGAACAACACACGAAGGGTAGTGAACACCACGCTAAGAGTAGTGAAGACCACACAATGGGAAGTGAACACCACTCCAGGAGTAGTGAACATTACGCCAAGGGTAGTGAACACCACGCCAAGGGTAGTGAACATCAAGCCAAAGGTAGTGAACACCACGCCAAGGGTAGTGAACATAACGCCAAGGATAGTGAACACCACGCCAAGGGTAGTTCTGCCCGAAACGCTTTGCGTAATAGTGGCTTTAGGCATTGTATGTACTAGCTCTATCTATAAAGCCAACAAACTTTGTAAATCTCTTTATGTATGTACCTTACCTAAATAAAGATTATTATTATTATTATTATTATTATTAACACCACGCCATGGGTAGTGAATACCATGCCATGGGAAGTGAACACCACGCTACGTTCAGTGAATACCAAGCCAAGGGTAGTGAACACCACGCCCAGGGTAGTAAACACCACGTCAAGAGTAGTGAACACCACGCCAGGGGTCGTGAACACCACCCCAAGGGTAGTGAACACCATGCCAAGGGTAGTGAACACCTTGCCAATGGTAGTGAACACCACGCCAAGGGTAGTGAAGACCACGCCAAGGGTAGTGAAGACCACGCCAAGGGTAGTGAACACCACGCTAAGGATAGCGAACTCCATGCCAAGGGTAGTGAACACCAAGCCAAGGGTAGTGAACACCAAGCTAAGGGTAGTGAACACCACGCCAAGGGTAGTCAACATGACGCTAAAGGTAGTGAACACAACGCTAATGGTAGTGAACACCACGCCAATGGGAGTGAACACCACACAAAGGGTAGTGAACACCACGTCAAGGGTAGTGAACACCATGGTTGGGGTAGTGAACACCACGTCAAGGGTAGTGAACACCACGCCAAGGGTAGTGAACACTACGCCATGGGTAGTGAACACCATGCTAAGGGTAGGGAACACCACGCCAAGGGTAGTGAACAACATGCCAAGGGTAGTGAACACCACGCCATTATTAGTGAACACCACGCTAAGGATAGTGAACTCCAAGCAAAGGGTACTGAACACCACACCACAGGTAGTGAACACCACGTCAAGGGTAGTGAACACCATGCGAAGGGTAGTGAACAACATGCCAAGAGTAGTGAACACCACGCCATTATTAGTGAACACCACGCTAAGCATAGTGAACACCACGCGAAGGGTACTGAACACCACACCACAGGTAGTGAACACCACATCAAGAGTAGTGAACACCATGCCATGGGTAGTGAACACCATGCCATGGGAAGTGAACACCACGCCACGTTCAGTGAATACCAAGCCAAGGGTAGTGAACACCACGCCCAGGGTAGTAAACACCACGTCAAGAGTAGTGAACACCACGCCAGGGGTCGTGAACACCACCCCAAGGGTAGTGAACACCATGCCATAGGTAGTGAACACCTTGCCAATGGTAGTGAACACTACGCCAAGGGTAGTGAAGACCACGCCAAGGGTAGTGAAGACCACGCCAAGGGTAGTGAACACCACGCTAAGGATAGTGAACTCCATGCCAATGGTAGTGAACACCAAGCCAAGGGTAGTGAACACCAAGCTAAGGGTAGTGAACACCACGCCAAGGGTAGTCAACATGACGCTAAAGGTAGTGAACACAACGCTAATGGTAGTGAACACCACGCCAATGGGAGTGAACACCACACAAAGGGTAGTGAACACCACGTCAAGGGTAGTGAACACCATGTCAGGGGTAGTGAACACCACGTCAAGGGTAGTGAACACCACGCCAAGGGTAGTGAACACTACGCCATGGGTAGTGAACACCATGCTAAGGGTAGGGAACACCACGCCAAGGGTAGTGAACAACATGCCAAGGGTAGTGAACACCACGCCATTATTAGTGAACACCACGCTAAGGATAGTGAACACCACGCGAAGGGTACTGAACACCACACCACAGGTAGTGAACACCACGTCAAGGGTAGTGAACACCATGCCAAGGGTAGTGAACAACACGCCAAGGGTAGTGACCACCATGCAAAGGGAAATGAACACCATACTATTGGTAGTGAACACCACGTCAAGGTTAGTGAAAACCGTGCTAAGGGTAGTGAACACCAAGCCAAGGGATGTGAACATTATGCCAAGGGTAGTGAACACCATACTATTGGTAGTGAACACCACGCCAAGGGTAGTGAACCCAACGCCAAGGGTAGTGATCACCACGCTAAGGGTAGTTAACACTACGCCAGAGTAGTGAACACCACACTAAGGGTAGTGAACACAACGTTAGGGGTAGTGAACACCACGCCAAGGGTAGTGAACAACACACGAAGGGTAGTGAACACAACGCTAAGAGTAGTGAATACCACACAAAGGGAAGTGAACACCACGCCAAGAGTAGTGAACATTACGTAAAGGGTTGTGAACACCTCGCAAAGGGCAGTGAGCGCCACACCAAGGGTAGTGAGAACCATGTCAAGGTTAGTGAACACCACGCCTAGTTCAGTGAATACCACGCCAAAGGTAGTGAACACCACGCCAAGGGTAGTGAACACCACGCCCAGGGTAGTAAACATCACGTCAAGAGTAGTGAACACCACGCCAGGGGTCGTGAACACCACCCCAAGGGTTGTGAACACCATGCCAAGGGTAGTGAACACCTTGGCAATGTAAGTGAACACCACGCCTAGGGTAGTGAAGACCACGCCAAGGGTAGTGAACACCACGCCAAGGGTAGTGAACACCACACTGAGGATAGTGAACATAACACTAAGGGTAGTGAACACTACGCTAAGGATAGTGAACACCACACTAAGGATAGTGAACACTACGCTAAGGATAGTGAACACCACACCAAGGATAGTGAACACCACGCCAAGGATAGTGAACATTATGCTAAGGATAGTGAACACCACACTTAGGATAGTGAACACCACACTAAGGATAGTGAACATAACACTAAGGATAGTGAACACCACACTAAGGATAGTGAACACTACGCTAAGGATAGTGAACACCAAACCAAGGGTCGATGAAAAGAAAACATCAATATTATGGTGCTTTTATTTTAACTAATTTGTTCGTCACATTTTTAACGTATTGCTCGACTACGTAAATTGTGATGTATTAGGAGTAGGCCACTATCTCCAGAGGAAGATCACATCTCGAGAAGATCACATCTCAGGAAGATCACATCTCGAGAAGATCACATCTCGAGAAGATCACATCTCGAGAAGATCACATCACAGGAAGATCACATCTCGAGAAGATCACATCTCGAGAAGATCACACACAGGAAGATCACATCTCGAGAAGATCACATCTCGAGAAGATCACATCTCGAGAAGATCACATCTCGAGAAGATCACATCACAGGAAGATCACACCTCGAGTAGATCACATCTCGAGAAGATCACATCTCGAGAAGATCACATCACAAGAAGATCACATCTCGAGAAGATCACATCTAGAGAAGATCACATCTCGAGAAGATCACATCACAGGAAGATCACATCTCGAGAAGATCACATCACAGGAAGATCACATCTCGAGAAGATCACATCTCCAGAAGATCACATCTCGAGAAGATCACATCTCGAGAAGATAACATCTCCAAAAGATCACATCTCGAGAAGATCACATCTCCAGAAGATCACATCTCGAGAAGATCACATTCCCAGAAGATCACATCTCCAGAAGATCACATCTCGAGAAGATCACATCTCCAGAAGATCACATTCCCAGAAGATCACATCTCCAGAAGATAACATCTCCAGAAGATCACATCACCAGAAGATCACATTCCCAGAAGATCACATCTCCAGAAGATAACATCTCCAGAAGATCACATCACCAGAAGATCGCATCAGCCTAGGAAGTGATGTGGTGGAGGCTGCCTCCATACACAGTTTCAAGTGTAGATATGATAGAGCCAGATAGGCTCAGGAATCTGTACACCTGTTGATTGACGGTTGAGAGGCGGGACCAAAGAGCCAGAGCTCAACCCCCGCAAACACAACTAGGTGAGTACAACTAGGTGAGTACATCACAGGAAGATCACATCTCGAGAAGATCACATCTCGAGAAGATCACATCTCGAGAAGATCACATCACAGGAAGATCACATCTCGAGAAGATCACATCTCGAGAAGATCACATCTCGAGAAGATCACATCACAGGAAGATCACATCTCGAGAAGATCACATCTCGAGAAGATCACATCTCGAGAAGATCACATCACAGGAAGATCACATCTCGAGAAGATCACATCTCGAGAAGATCACATCTCGAGAAGATCACATCTCGAGAAGATCACATCTCGAGAAGATCACATCACAGGAAGATCACATCTCGAGAAGATCACATCTCGAGAAGATCACATCACCAGAAGATCACATCACAGGAAGATCACACCTCGAGAAGATCACATCTCGAGAAGATCACATCTCGAGAAAATCACATCTCCAGAAGATCACATTCCCAGAAGATCACATCTCCAGAAGATAACATCTCCAGAAGATCACATCACTAGAAGATCACATCACGAGAAGATCACATCACCAGAAGATCACATCTCGAGAAGACCACATCACCAGAAGATCACATCTCCAGAAGATCACATCTCCAGAAGACCACATGTCCAAAAAATCACATCTCGAGAAAATCATATCACAGGAAGATCACATCTCGAGAAGATCACATCTCGAGAAGATCACATCTCGAGAAGATCACATCACAGGAAGATCACATCTCGAGAAGATCACATCTCGAGAAGATCACATCTCGAGAAGATCACATCACAGGAAGATCACATCTCGAGAAGACCACATCTCGAGAAGATCACATCTCGAGAAGATCACATCTCGAGAGGATCACATCTTGAGAAGATCACATCACAGGAAGATCACATCTCGAGAAGATCACATCTCGAGAAGATCACATCACCAGAAGATCACATCACAGGAAGATCACACCTCGAGAAGATCACATCTCGAGAAGATCACATCTCGAGAAGATCACATCTCCAGAACATCACATTCCCAGAAGATAACATCTCCAGAAGATAACATCTCCAGAAGATCACATTACCAGAAGATCACATTCCCAGAAGATCACATCTCCAGAAGATAACATCTCCAGAAGATCACATCACCAGAAGATCACATCACGAGAAGATCACATCTCCAGAAGATCACATCTCGAGAAGATCACATCTCCAGAAGATCACATTCCCAGAAGATCACATCTCCATAAGATAACATCTCCAAAAGATAACATCTCCAGAAGATCACATTACCAGAAGATCACATTCCCATAAGATAACATCTCCAGAAGATCACATCACGAGAAGATCACATCACGAGAATATCACATCTCCAGAAGATCACATCTCCAGAAGATCACATCTCTAGAAGATCACATTCCCAGAAGATCACATCTCCAGAAGATAACATCTCCAGAAGATCACATCACGAGAAGATCACATCACGAGAAGATCACATCACCAGAAGATCACATCTCGAGAAGACCACATCACCAGAAGATCACATTTCCAGAAGATCACATCTCCAGAAGACCACATCTCCAGAAAATCACATCTCCAGAAGATCACATCTCTTGAAGATCACATCTCCAGAAGATCACATCCCCAGAAGATCACATCTCCAGAAGATCACATCTCCAGAAGATCACATCTCCAGAAGATCACATCGCCAGAAGATCACATCTCCGGAAAATCACATCTCGAGAAGATCACATCTCCAGAAGATCACATCTCCAGAGGAAGATCACATCACCAGAAGATCACATCTCCAGATGATCACATCTCCAGAGGAAGATCACATCTCCAGAAGATCACATTTCGAGAAGATCACATCTCTAGAAAATCCCGTCTCCAGAAGATCACGTCTCCAGAACATCACATCTCCAGATGATCACATCTCCAGAAGATCACATCTCCAGAATATCACATCTCGGGAACATCACATCTCCAGAGGAGCACATCACCAGAAGATAACATCTCCAGATGATCACATCTCCAGAAGATCACATCACCAGAAGATCACATTTCGAGAAGATCACATCTCGAGATGATCACATCACCAGAAGATCACATCTCGAGAAGATCACATCTCGAGAAGATCACACCTCCAGAAGATCACATCCTTATGAACCACATTTATTCCTGATAGAGTCTGTACGTACCAGAAATATCGAAGTTTAACTGTTTTATGATATATAATGAGATAAAGAGAAAGATATGTATAGAGAGAGGAAGACATGGAGACAGAGAGAGTAAGCCACACAAGCACACATATACTCAAACTTCGACAAATATGAAAGTTTTACGTGTTCATTGTTGACTCAAAATCCGGAATTCTAGGTTCGATTACCAGTGGCTGCAGAAATGGCTTGGGCACATTTCCTCTCACCTAATGCAACTGTTCACCTAGCAGTAAATATGAACCCAGTACTTAGTCAGCATGTTGTGGGGTTGTATCGTGGGGTAGGGTAGTAATTGGACCTACTAAGCCGTTCACGACATAAAATGTTTGGGCACATTTCCTCTCATTAAATGCATCTGTTCACCTAGCAGTAAATTGGTAGCCATGAGTTAGTCAGCATGTTGTGAACTGGTATCATGGGAGAGCGAGAGAGGCAGAAATACAGAGAAAGAAACAGGCATAACATACAAAGTCAGAAAGAGAACAGAAGAGAGGAAGATCAGAGGAAGATGAGAGAGAGAGACAGCGAGAGAACGGCAACAGCCTGTTTGTATAAATTAGCTGTCCTCACTCCTACTCTGCAGATAAGGAGAAAAAACTCTTACAATGTTGATTGCCCTTTTTTTCTAACTAATAGCTTACCACAATTCCTACAACTTCTCTCACAAAGTGAAAATAGTCCCTTTCAGTACCATAAAAGTTAGTAAATTATTAACCTTCATGAGTCAAAAAAACACTTGAGTTTCTCTCTTTAAATTTTACTTCCGTGTATATTAATTTAAATGCCGAAAAATGCCCTCAATATTGTCTAAGTTATCAACGTGTTGGTCTCCTTCTGGGCTTCACACTCCCTCATCAGCTTCCAGTCAAGATGTCATCCTCCTCCTCCTCCCCAAATAGCCCAAACAAAAACCCATCCACGCCAGGCAAATTTACGTCGGAGCTTTACCCTGTTTATTAACGCCCAAATACAATAATTACAGATATTATTTACTCAAACGTATCAAAGTTAACTGTTGCAGCCAAATATATATTTTGTTCAGCTGGAATATTGGAGCATTAAACCGCCGACGACATGTTACCAAATTACTCAATATAAATATAAGAACCAGCTTTGGAAAACTTGGCGACCCCAGAATGGCCTAGTCGGATGGGAATCTGTTCTCATGAGAACTGACGTGTGTTCGAGTCTGTCAAAACGGTGTAACTACAGGGCACAGATTTGTGTGTGTCCCGTCCTGTAGCTGCGTCCGTCCATCTCGACTGTGAGGTCTCTGGGTAGCTAAAACTTGACCTGACCTGACCTGACCCTGGGATGTGGGGAAGGGTGGAAGTCCGGGGGCCCACGGACCCACACCTGGACCCGAGTTAGATTAGGTAAGGCGAGGTCAGGTCGTGTCGGGTCAGGTCGTGTCTATATAATAAAATAAATAATATGTATATATCTAATGTCTGTAATGTAATATCTAATGTAATGTAATGTAATGTAATGTAATATCTAATGTAATATGTAACGTAATGTAATGTAATGTAATGTAATGTAATGTAATATAATGTAATGTAATGTAATGTAATGTAATGTAATGTAATGTAATGTAATGTATATGTAATGTAATGTAATATGTAATGTAATGTAATGTATGTAATGTAATGTAATATGTAATGTAATGTAATGTAATGTAATGTAATGTAATATGTAATGTAATGTAATGTAATGTAATGTAATGTAATGTAATGTAATATGTAATGTAATGTAATATGTAATGTAATGTAATGTAATGTAATGTAATATCTAATGTAATGTAATATGTAATGTAATGTAATGTAATGTAATGTAATATCTAATGTAATGTAATGTAATATCTAATGTAATGTAATGTAATATCTAATGTAATGTAATGTAATATCTAATGTAATGTAATGTAATATGTAATGTAATGTAATGTAATATCTAATGTAATGTATATATGTAATGTCTATATAATAAAATAAATAATATGTCTATATCTAGTGTCTGTAACCTAATTTTTTTTTTTTTTTTTTTTTTGAGATATATACAAGAGTTGTAACATTCTTGTACAGCCACTAGTACGCGTAGCGTTTCGGGCAGGTCCCTGGAAGGGACCTGCCCGCGAAGATCCCCTGCCGCGAAGAATCGTTTTTTCATCCAAGTACACATTTTACTGTTGCGTTAAACAGAGGCTACAGTTAAGGAATTGCGCCCAGTAAATCCTCCCCGGCCAGGATACGAACCCATGACATAGCGCTCGCGGAACGCCAGGCGAGTGTCTTACCACTACACCACGGAGACTGTAAATGTAATGTAATGTAATGTAATATCTAATGTAATCTGTATATCTAATGTAATGTATATATATAATGTCTATAAAATAAATAAAAAATTAAAAAATAAAAATAAAATAAATAAAAATGAATAAATAAAGCGCCGAATGAATCGTCGGGTAAATCGTCGGGTAAATCGTCGGGTAATTTTTACCCGTTTTTTACCCGTGTAAAAACGGGTAAACCCGACAGGTAAACCCGACGGGGTTTACCCGCCGTGTAAGTCGTCGAATAAATAAAATAAAATAGTCGAAAATCTGTTTTCATGATAACTGACGTGTAAACTGTAAACTAAACACGTCGGGTAAACCGTCATTGTAAACCGTCGGGTAAACCGTCGGGTAAACTGTCGGGTAAACCGTCGGGTAAACTGTCAGAGTAACGCGTCGGGTAAACCGTCGGGTAAATGTCGGATAAAACGTCGGGTAAACTCTCAGGGTAAACCGTCGGGTAAACCGTCGGGACAACGTCGGATAAAGCGTCGGGTAAACCGTCGGGACAAAGACGGATAAAGCGTCGGGTAAAGCGTGAAAGACCCCTGCCAGTGTGTTGCTGGAGACCCCTGCCAGTGTGTTGCTGGAGACCCCTGCCAGTGTGTTGCTGGAGACCCCTGCCAGTGTGATATATCTCCTCCCCTTACACAGTAGAAACAAATAGATGATTGAAAATGAAGTATTTAAGGTTATTATCTAATCAATTATGTGTTTGCATCATTTTTATCGTATATATAATGAATTAAACCCATAAACTGAAAATTCACAAAAACGTGGAAAAACGGCAAAATATTGCCTAATTCGATGATATTTTGTTTAAATCACATAGAGGAAAAGTGGATGATAAACGTCAAAATATTGTTAAATTCGATGATTTTTCGTACGAAACAAAATGCAAGAAAACTTGCTTAAAATGCAATATTATGCGACATTCTGAGATTTGAAGGCCAAATCATATATCGTGATAATACATGAAATAGTATCGAAATATTGGTAAAAATGAATATACATACGTAATATCAAACTACATGATTAACGTGAAAAAGTCACTGTTATACAATATTTGAGGATTTTAACTTCAAATCATAGAGCGAGGTTTCGTACTATTGAGATCCAAGAAAAGATATATGACAATGTTGTTTTCAATACAAATGATAAAAAACAATGTGTTTTCATTAGAATTACCTAAAATGTTCTTGATTTTCAGTTTATATTACCGATGGAAGATGTACACGTAAAACCGCTCTAATCTGGCTGAAACGTCGATATATGCAATAAAAACCGAACTTCACACCTTTTCAATATCATACACAGTATTTTAACGAGAAACAAATAGATGATTGAAAATGTATTTAAGGTTATTATCTAATCAATTATGTGTTTGCATCATTTTTATCGTAGATATAATGAATTATTACACGTAGACTGAAAATTCACAAAAACGTGGAAAAACGGCAAAATATTGCCTAATTTGATGATATTTTGTTTAAATCACATAAAGGAAAAGGAGATGATAAACGTCAAAATATTGCTAAATTCGACGATTTTTCGTACGAAACAAAATGCAAGAAAACTTGCTTAAAATGCAATATTATGCGAAATTCTGAGATTTGAAGGCCAAATCACATATCGTGTTACTACATGAAATAGTATCGAAATATTGGTAAAAATGAATATATTTACGAAATTTCAAACTATATGATTAACGTGAAAAAGTCACTATTATACAATATTTGAGGATTTTAACTTCAAATCATAGAGCAAGGTTTCGTATTATTTAGATCCAAGAAAAAATATATGACAATGTTGTTTTCAATACAAATGATAAAAAACAATGTGTTTTCGATAGAATTAACTAAAATGTTCTTGATTTTCCGTTTATATTACCGGTGGAAGATGTACACGTAAAACCGCTCTAATCCGGCTGAAACGTCGATATTTGCAATAAAAACCGAACTTCTATCCTTTCCAATATCTTACACAGTATTTTAACGAGAAACAAATAGATGATTGAAAATGAAGTATTTAAGGTTATTATCTAATCAATTATGTGTTTGCATCATTTTTATCGTATATATAATGAATTAATACCCATAGACTGAAAATTCACAAAAACGTGGAAAAACGGCAAAATATTGCCTAATTCGATGATATTTTGTTTAAATCAAGAGAGGGATTGAAATCAAGAGAGGGATATTTTGTTTAAATCAAGAGAGGCTCAAGAGAGGGATGCAGAGGCTGTGGAGAGTGATGCAGAGGCTCAGGAGAGTGATGAATAGGCTCAAGAGAGTGATGCAGAGGCTCAAGAGAGGGATGCAGAGGCTGAAGAGAGTGATGCAGAGGCTAAAGAGAGTGATGCAGAGGCTTAAGAGAGTGATGCAGAGGCTTAAGAGAGGGATGCAGAGGCTCAAGAGAGTGATGCATAGGCTCAAGAGAGTGATGCAGAGGCTTAAGTGAGTGATGCAGAGGCTTAAGAGAGGGATGCAGAGGCTCAAGAGAGTGATGCATAGGCTAAAGAGAGTGATGCAGAGGCTTAAGTGAGTGATGCAGAGGCTTAAGAGAGGGATGCATCTGCATCACTCTCTTGAGCCTCTGCATCCCTCTCTTGAGCCTCTGCATTACTCTCTTGAGCCTCTGCATCTCTCTCTTAAGCCTCTGCATCTCTCTCTTCAGCCTCTGCATCACTCTATTGAGCCTCTGCATCCCTCTCTTAAGCCTCTGCATCACTCTCCTGAGACTCTGCATCCCTCTCTTAAGCCTCTGCATCACTCTCTCAAGACTCTGCATCACTCTCTTCAGCCTCTGCATCACTCTGTTAAGCCTCTGCTTCCTTCTCTTGTTCCTCTGCATCACTCTCTTGAGCCTTTGTATCCCTCTCTTGATCCTCTGCATCACTCTTTTGAGCCTCTGCATCACTCTCTTGAGCCTCTGCATCACTCTGTTGAGCCTCAGCGTCCCTCTCTTAAGCCTATACATCACTCTCGTAAGCCTCTGCATCACTCTCTTGAGCCTCTGCATATATCTCTTGAGTCTCTGCATCACTCTCTTGAGCCTCTGCATCCCTCTCTTGAGCCTCTGCAACACTCTCTTCAGACTCTGCATCACTCTCTTAAGCCTCTGCATCCCTCTCTAGAGCCTCTGAATCCCTTCTCTTGAGCCTCAGCATCATTCTCCTCAGCCTCTGCATCCCTCTCTTAAGCCTCTGCATCCCTCTCTTGAGCCTCTGCAACACTCTCTTCAGACTCTGCATCACTCTCTTAAGCCTCTGCATCCCTCTCTAGAGCCTCTGAATCCCTTCTCTTGAGCCTCTGCATCATTCTCCTCAGCCTCTGCATCCCTCTCTTAAGCCTCTGCATCACTCTCTTGAGCCTCTGCATCCCTCTCTGGAGCCTCAGCATCCCTCTCTTGAGCCTCTGCATCATTCTCTTGAGCCTCTGCATCCCTCTCTTAAGCCTCTGCATCACTCTCTTGAGCCTCTGCATCCCTCTCTTAAGCCTCTGCATCACTCTCTTGAGCCTCTGCATTACTCTCTTGAACTCCTGCATCCCTCTCATGAGCGTCTGCATCCCTCTATTGAGCCTTTGCATCACTCTCTTAAGCCTTTGCATCCCTCTTGAGCCTCAGCATCACTCTCAAGAGTCTCTGCATCCCTCTCTTAAGCCTCTGCATCATTCTCTTGAGCCTCTGCATTACTCTCTTGAGCCTCTGCATCTCTCTCTTAAGCCTCTGCATCTCTCTCTTCAGCCTCTGTATCACTCTCTTGAGCCACTGCATCCCTCTCTTAAGCCTCTGCATCACTCTCCTGAGCCTCTGCATCCCTCTCTTAAGCCTTTGCATCCCTCTCTCAAGACTCTGCATCACTCTCTTCAGCCTCTGCATCACTCTGTTAAGCCTTCTCTTGATCCTCTGCATCACTCTCTTGAGCCTTTGTATCCCTTTCTTGATCCTCTGCATCACTCTTTTGAGCCTCTGCATCACTCTTTTGAGCCGCTGCATCATTCTCTTGAGCCTCTGCACCCCTCTCTTAAGCCTCTACATCATTCTCTTGAGCCTTTGCATCACTCTCTTGAGCCTCTGCATCACTCTCTTAAGCCTCTGCCTTTCTCTCCTTAGCCTCTGCATCACTCTCTTGAGCCATTTGCAGCACTTTCTTGAGCCTCTGCATCATTCTCTTGAGCCTCTGCATCCTTCTCTTATGCCTCTGCATCACTCTCTTGAGCCTCTTCATCCCTCCATTAAGCGTCTGCATCACTCTCTTGAGCCTCTGCATCCCTCTCTTGAGCCTCTGCATCACTCTCATAAGCCTCTGCAACACTCTCTTCAGCCTCTGCATCACTCTCTTAAGCCTCTACATCACTCTCTTCGGCCTCTGCATCACTCTCTTAAGCCACGGCTTCCCTCTCTTGATCCTCTGCATCATTCTTCTGAGTCTCTGCATCACTCTCTTGAGCCTCTGCATCACTCTCTTGACCCTCTACATCACTCTCTTGAGCCTCTGTATCACTCTCTTGAGCCTCTGCATATCTCTCTTAAGCCTCTGCATCTCTCTCTTCAGCCTCTGTATCCCTCTCTTAAGCCTCTGCATCACTCTCCTGAGCCTCTGCATCCCTCTCTTAAGCCTCTGCATCCCTCTCTCAAGACTCTGCATCACTCTCTTCAGCCTCTGCATCACTCTGTTAAGCCTCTGCTTCCTTCTCTTGATCCTCTGCATCACTCTCTTAAGCCTTTGTATCCCTCTCTTGATCCTCTGCATCACTCTTTTGAGCCTCTGCATCTTTCTTTTGAGCCGCTCCATCATTCTCTTGAGCCTCTGCATCCCTCTCTTAAGCCTCTACATCATTCTCTTTAGCCTTTGCATCACTCTCTTGAGCCTCTTCATCACTCTCTTAAACCTCTGCCTTTCTCTCTTGAGCATCTGCATCACTCTCTTGAGCCTCTGCATCCCTCTCTTGAGCCTCTGCATTACTCTCTTGAGCCTCTGCATCTCTCTCTTAAGCCTCTGCATCTCTCTCTTCAGCCTCTGCATCACTCTATTGAGCCTCTGCATCCCTCTCTTAAGCCTCTGCATCACTCTCCTGAGACTCTGCATCCCTCTCTTAAGCCTCTGCATCACTCTCTCAAGACTCTGCATCACTCTCTTCAGCCTCTGCATCACTCTGTTAAGCCTCTGCTTCCTTCTCTTGTTCCTCTGCATCACTCTCTTGAGCCTTTGTATCCCTCTCTTGATCCTCTGCATCACTCTTTTGAGCCTCTGCATCACTCTTTTGAGCCGCTGCATCATTCTCTTGAGCCTCTGCATCCCTCTCTTAAGCCTCTACATCATTCTCTTGAGCCTTTGCATCACTCTCTTGAGCCTCTGCATCACTCTCTTAAACCTCTGCCTTTCTCTCTTGAGCATCTGCATCTTGAGCATCTGAGCATCTGAGCAGCATCTTTTGCAGCACTCTCCTGAGCCTCTGCATCACGCTCTTGAGCCTCTGCATCCCTCGATTAAGCCTCTGCATCACTCTCTTGAGCCTCTGCATCACTCTCTTCAGCCTCTGCATCACTCTCTTGAGCCTCTGCATCCCTCTCTGGAGCCTCAGCATCCCTCTCTTGAGCCTCTGCATCATTCTCTTGAGCCTCTGCATCCCTCTCTTAAGCCTCTGCATCACTCTCTTGAGCCTCTGCATTACTCTCTTGAACTCCTGCATCACTCTCTTGAGCCTCTGCATTACTCTCTTGAACTCCTGCATCCCTCTCATGAGCCTCTGCATCCCTCTATTGAGCCTTTGCATCACTCTCTTAAGCCTTTGAATCCCTCTTGAGCCTCTGCATCACTCTCAAGAGTCTCTGCATCCCTCTCTTAAGCTTCTGCATCATTCTCTTGAGCCTCTGCATTACTCTCTTGAGCCTCTGCATCTCTCTCTTAAGCCTCTGCATCTATCTCTTCAGCCTCTGTATCACTCTCTTGAGTCTCTGCATCCCTCTCTTAAGCCTCTGCATCACTCTCGTGAGCCTCTGCATCCCTCTCTAGAGCCTCTGAATCCCTCTCTTGAGCCTCTGCATCACTCTCTCGAGCCTCTGCATCACTCTCTTCATCCTTTGCATCCCTCTCTTGAGCATCTACATCACTCTCTTCAGCCTCTGCATCCCTCTCTTGAGCCTCTGCATCATTCTCCTAAGCATCTGCATCACTCTCTTGAGCCTCTGCATCACTCTCTTGAACCTCTGCATCCCTCACTTAAGCCTCTGCATCACTCTGTTAAGCCTCTTCATCACTCTCTTTAGCCTCTGCATCACTCTCATGATCCTCTGCATCACTCTCTTGAGCCTCTGCATCACTCTCTTGAGCCTCTACATCACTCTCTTGAGCCTCTGCATCACTCTCTTGAGCCTCAGCGTCACTCTCTTAAGCCTCTACATCACTCTCGTAAGCCTCTGCATCACTCTCTTGAGCCTCTGCATATATCTCTTGAGTCTCTGCATCACTCTCTTGAGCCTCTGCATCCCTCTCTTGAGCCTCTGCAACACTCTTCAGACTCTGCATCACTCTCGTAAGCCTCTGCATCCCTCTCTAGAGCCTCTGAATCCCTTCTCTTGAGCCTCTGCATCATTCTCCTCAGCCTCTGCATCCCTCTCTTAAGCCTCTGCATCCCTCTCTTGAGCCTCTGCAACACTCTCTTCAGACTCTGCATCACTCTCTTAAGCCTCTGCATCCCTCTCTAGAGCCTCTGAATCCCTTCTCTTGAGCCTCTGCATCATTCTCCTCAGCCTCTGCATCCCTCTCTTAAGCCTCTGCATCACTCTCTTGAGCCTCTGCATCCCTCTCTGGAGCCTCAGCATCCCTCTCTTGAGCCTCTGCATCATTCTCTTGAGCCTCTGCATCCCTCTCTTAAGCCTCTGCATCACTCTCTTGAGCCTCTGCATCCCTCTCTTAAGCCTCTGCATCAATCTCTTGAGCCTCTGCATTACTCTCTTGAACTCCTGCATCCCTCTCATGAGCGTCTGCATCCCTCTATTGAGCCTTTGCATCACTCTCTTAAGCCTTTGCATCCCTCTTGAGCCTCAGCATCACTCTCAAGAGTCTCTGCATCCCTCTCTTAAGCCTCTGCATCATTCTCTTGAGCCTCTGCATTACTCTCTTGAGCCTCTGCATCTCTCTCTTAAGCCTCTGCATCTCTCTCTTCAGCCTCTGTATCACTCTCTTGAGCCTCTGCATCCCTCTCTTAAGCCTCTGCATCACTCTCCTGAGCCTCTGCATCCCTCTCTTAAGCCTTTGCATCCCTCTCTCAAGACTCTGCATCACTCTCTTCAGCCTCTGCATCACTCTGTTAAGCCTTCTCTTGATCCTCTGCATCACTCTCTTGAGCCTTTGTATCCCTTTCTTGATCCTCTGCATCACTCTTTTGAGCCTCTGCATCACTCTTTTGAGCCGCTGCATCATTCTCTTGAGCCTCTGCACCCCTCTCTTAAGCCTCTACATCATTCTCTTGAGCCTTTGCATCACTCTCTTGAGCCTCTGCATCACTCTCTTAAGCCTCTGCCTTTCTCTCCTTAGCCTCTGCATCACTCTCTTGAGCCATTTGCAGCACTTTCTTGAGCCTCTGCATCATTCTCTTGAGCCTCTGCATCCTTCTCTTATGCCTCTGCATCACTCTCTTGAGCCTCTTCATCCCTCCATTAAGCGTCTGCATCACTCTCTTGAGCCTCTGCATCCCTCTCTTGAGCCTCTGCATCACTCTCATAAGCCTCTGCAACACTCTCTTCAGCCTCTGCATCACTCTCTTAAGCCTCTACATCACTCTCTTCGGCCTCTGCATCACTCTCTTAAGCCACGGCTTCCCTCTCTTGATCCTCTGCATCATTCTTCTGAGTCTCTGCATCACTCTCTTGAGCCTCTGCATCACTCTCTTGACCCTCTACATCACTCTCTTGAGCCTCTGTATCACTCTCTTGAGCCTCTGCATATCTCTCTTAAGCCTCTGCATCTCTCTCTTCAGCCTCTGTATCCCTCTCTTAAGCCTCTGCATCACTCTCCTGAGCCTCTGCATCCCTCTCTTAAGCCTCTGCATCCCTCTCTCAAGACTCTGCATCACTCTCTTCAGCCTCTGCATCACTCTGTTAAGCCTCTGCTTCCTTCTCTTGATCCTCTGCATCACTCTCTTAAGCCTTTGTATCCCTCTCTTGATCCTCTGCATCACTCTTTTGAGCCTCTGCATCTTTCTTTTGAGCCGCTCCATCATTCTCTTGAGCCTCTGCATCCCTCTCTTAAGCCTCTACATCATTCTCTTTAGCCTTTGCATCACTCTCTTGAGCCTCTTCATCACTCTCTTAAACCTCTGCCTTTCTCTCTTGAGCATCTGCATCACTCTCTTGAGCCTCTGCATCCCTCTCTTGAGCCTCTGCATTACTCTCTTGAGCCTCTACATCTCTCTCTTAAGCCTCTGCATCTCTCTCTTCAGCCTCTGCATCACTCTATTGAGCCTCTGCATCCCTCTCTTAAGCCTCTGCATCACTCTCCTGAGACTCTGCATCCCTCTCTTAAGCCTCTGCATCACTCTCTCAAGACTCTGCATCACTCTCTTCAGCCTCTGCATCACTCTGTTAAGCCTCTGCTTCCTTCTCTTGTTCCTCTGCATCACTCTCTTGAGCCTTTGTATCCCTCTCTTGATCCTCTGCATCACTCTTTTGAGCCTCTGCATCACTCTTTTGAGCCGCTGCATCATTCTCTTGAGCCTCTGCATCCCTCTCTTAAGCCTCTACATCATTCTCTTGAGCCTTTGCATCACTCTCTTGAGCCTCTGCATCACTCTCTTAAACCTCTGCCTTTCTCTCTTGAGCATCTGCATCTTGAGCATCTGAGCATCTGAGCAGCATCTTTTGCAGCACTCTCCTGAGCCTCTGCATCACGCTCTTGAGCCTCTGCATCCCTCGATTAAGCCTCTGCATCACTCTCTTGAGCCTCTGCATCACTCTCTTCAGCCTCTGCATCACTCTCTTGAGCCTCTGCATCCCTCTCTGGAGCCTCAGCATCCCTCTCTTGAGCCTCTGCATCATTCTCTTGAGCCTCTGCATCCCTCTCTTAAGCCTCTGCATCACTCTCTTGAGCCTCTGCATTACTCTCTTGAACTCCTGCATACTCTCTTGAGCCTCTGCATTACTCTCTTGAACTCCTGCATCCCTCTCATGAGCCTCTGCATCCCTCTATTGAGCCTTTGCATCACTCTCTTAAGCCTTTGAATCCCTCTTGAGCCTCTGCATCACTCTCAAGAGTCTCTGCATCCCTCTCTTAAGCTTCTGCATCATTCTCTTGAGCCTCTGCATTACTCTCTTGAGCCTCTGCATCTCTCTCTTAAGCCTCTGCATCTATCTCTTCAGCCTCTGTATCACTCTCTTGAGTCTCTGCATCCCTCTCTTAAGCCTCTGCATCACTCTCGTGAGCCTCTGCATCCCTCTCTAGAGCCTCTGAATCCCTCTCTTGAGCCTCTGCATCACTCTCTCGAGCCTCTGCATCACTCTCTTCATCCTTTGCATCCCTCTCTTGAGCATCTACATCACTCTCTTCAGCCTCTGCATCCCTCTCTTGAGCCTCTGCATCATTCTCCTAAGCATCTGCATCACTCTCTTGAGCCTCTGCATCACTCTCTTGAACCTCTGCATCCCTCACTTAAGCCTCTGCATCACTCTGTTAAGCCTCTTCATCACTCTCTTAAGCCTCTGCATCACTCTCATGATCCTCTGCATCACTCTCTTGAGCCTCTGCATCACTCTCTTGAGCCTCTACATCACTCTCTTGAGCCTCTGCATCACTCTCTTGAGCCTCAGCGTCACTCTCTTAAGCCTCTACATCACTCTCGTAAGCCTCTGCATCACTCTCTTGAGCCTCTGCATATATCTCTTGAGTCTCTGCATCACTCTCTTGAGCCTCTGCATCCCTCTCTTGAGCCTCTGCAACACTCTTCAGACTCTGCATCACTCTCATAAGCCTCTGCATCCCTCTCTAGAGCCTCTGAATCCCTTCTCTTGAGCCTCTGCATCATTCTCCTCAGCCTCTGCATCCCTCTCTTAAGCCTCTGCATCCCTCTCTTGAGCCTCTGCAACACTCTCTTCAGACTCTGCATCACTCTCTTAAGCCTCTGCATCCCTCTCTAGAGCCTCTGAATCCCTTCTCTTGAGCCTCTGCATCATTCTCCTCAGCCTCTGCATCCCTCTCTTAAGCCTCTGCATCACTCTCTTGAGCCTCTGCATCCCTCTCTGGAGCCTCAGCATCCCTCTCTTGAGCCTCTGCATCACTCTCTGGAGCCTCAGCATCCCTCTCTTGAGCCTCTGCATCATTCTCTTGAGCCTCTGCATCCCTCTCTTAAGCCTCTGCATCAATCTCTTGAGCCTCTGCATTACTCTCTTGAACTCCTGCATCCCTCTCATGAGCGTCTGCATCCCTCTATTGAGCCTTTGCATCACTCTCTTAAGCCTTTGCATCCCTCTTGAGCCTCAGCATCACTCTCAAGAGTCTCTGCATCCCTCTCTTAAGCCTCTGCATCATTCTCTTGAGCCTCTGCATTACTCTCTTGAGCCTCTGCATCTCATTTTTATCGTATATATAATGAATTAATACCCATAGACTGAAAATTCACAAAAACGTGGAAAAACGGCAAAATATTGCCTAATTCGATGATATTTTGTTTAAATCAAGAGAGGGATTGAAATCAAGAGAGGGATATTTTGTTTAAATCAAGAGAGGCTCAAGAGAGGGATGCAGAGGCTGTGGAGAGTGATGCAGAGGCTCAGGAGAGTGATGAATAGGCTCAAGAGAGTGATGCAGAGGCTCAAGAGAGGGATGCAGAGGCTGAAGAGAGTGATGCAGAGGCTAAAGAGAGTGATGCAGAGGCTTAAGAGAGTGATGCAGAGGCTTAAGAGAGGGATGCAGAGGCTCAAGAGAGTGATGCATAGGCTAAAGAGAGTGATGCAGAGGCTTAAGTGAGTGATGCAGAGGCTTAAGAGAGGGATGCAGAAGTTCCAGAGAGTGATACAGAGGCTTAAGAGAGGGATGCAGAGGTTCAAGAGAATGATGCAGAGGCTCAAAAGAGTGTTGCAGAGGTTCAAGAGAGGGATGCTGAGGCTCCAGAGAGGGATGCAGAGGCTGAAGAGAGTGATGCAGAGGCTGAAGAGAGAGATGCAGAGGCTTTAGTGAGTGATGAAGAGGCTGAAGAGAGAGATGCAGAGGCTCAAGAGAGTGATGCAGAGGCTTAAGAGAGGGATGCAGAGGCTGAAAAGAATGATGCAGAGGCTCAAGAGAGGGATTCAGAGGCTCAAGAGAGTGATGCAGAGACTCAAGAGAGTTATGCAGAGGCTCAAGAGAGTGATGCAGAGGCACAAGAGAATGATGTAGAGGCTTAAGAGAGGGATGCAGAGACTGAAGAGAATGATGTAGAGCCTTAAGAGAGGGATGCAGAGGCTGAAGAGAGTGATGCAGAGGCTCAGGAGAGTGATGCAGAGTCTCAAGAGTGTGATCAGAGGCTGAAGAGAATGATGCAGAGGCTTACGAGAGTGATGCAGAGGCTGAAGAGAATGATGCAGAGGCTTAAGAGAGGTATGAAGAGACTCAAGAGAGTGATAAAGAGGCTCAAGACAGGGGATGCAGAGGCTTAAGAGAGGGATGCAGAGACTCAAAGGAGTGATGCAGACGCCCAAGAGAGAGATGCAGAGGCTAAAGAGAGTGATTCAAAGGCTCACGAGAGGGATGCAGAGGCTCATGAGAGGGATGCTGAGGCTCAAGTGAGGGATGGAGAGGCTTAGGAGAATGATGTAGAGGCTCAAGAGAGGGATGCAGAGGCTGAAGGGAGTGATGCAGAGGCTCAAGAGAGTGATGCATAGGCTCAAGAGAGTGATGCAGAGGCTCAAGAGAGGGATGCAGAGGCTGAAGAGAGTGATGCAGAGGCTCAAGAGAGTGATGCAGAGGGTAAAGAGAGTGATGCAGAGGATTAAAAGAGTGATGCAGAGGCTTAAGAGAGGGATGCAGAGGCTCAAGAGAGTGATGCAGAGGCTCAAGAGAGTGATGCAGAGGCTTAAGTGAGTGATGCAGAGGCTTAAGAGAAGGATGCAGAGGTTCAAGAGAATGATGCAGAGGCTCAAATGAGTGCTGCAGAGGTTCAAGAGAGGGATGCTGAGGCTCCAGAGAGAGATGCAGAGGCTTATGAGAGTGATGAAGAGGCTCAAGAGAGTAATGCAGAGGCTGAAGAGAGTGATGTAGAGGCTCAAGAGAGTGATGCAGAGGCTCAAGAGAGTGATGCAGAGGATCACGAGAGTGATGCAGAGGCTCAAGAGAGTGATGCAGAGGATCAAGAGAGGGAAGCAGAGGCCTAAGAGCGTGATGCAGAAGCCAAAGAGAGTGATGCAGAGGCTTAAGAGAGTGATGCAGAGGCTGAAGAGAGTGTTGCAGAGGCTTAAGACAGTGATGCAGAGGCTCAAGAGTGGGATGCAGAGGCTCAAGAGAGTGATGCAGAGGCATAATAGATGGATGCAGAGGCTCAAGAGAGTGCTGCAAAAGGTTCAAGAGAGGGATGCTGAAGCTCCAGAGAGGGATGCAGAGGCTCTAGAGAGTGATGCTGAGGCTCAAGAGAGAAAGGCAGAGGCTTAAGAGAGTGATGCAGAGGCTCACGAGAGTGATGCAGAGGCTCAGGAGAATGATGTTAAGGCTTAAGAGAGGGATGCAGAGGCTCAAGAGAATGATACAGAGGCTCAAGAGAGTGATGTAGAGGATCAAGAGAGGGAGGCAGAGGCTTAAGAGAGTGATGCAGAGGCTCAAGAGAGTGATGCAGAGGATCAAGAGAGTGATGCAGAGGCTTAAGAGAGTGATGCAGAGGCTCAAGAGAGTGATGCAGACAATAAAGAGAGTGATGCAGAGGCTCAAGAGAGTGATGCAGAGGATCAAGAGGAGAAGCAGAGGCTTAAGAGTGTGATGCAGATGCTCTAGAGAGTGATGCAGAGGCTTAAGAGAGTGATGCAGAGGCTTAAGAGAGGGATGCAGAAGCTCAAGAGAGGGATGCAGAGGCTCAAGAGAGTGATTCAGAGGCTTACGAGAGAGATGAAGAGGATAAAGAGAGTGATGCAGAGGCTCGAGAGAGTTATGCAGAGGCCTCAAGAGAGGAATTCAGAGGCTTAAGAGAGTGATGCAGAGGCTTAAGAGAGTGATGCAGAGGCTCAAGAGAGGGATGCAGAGGCTCAAGAGAGTGATTCAGAGGCTTACAAGAGTGATGCAGCGGCTTAAGAGAGTGATGTAGAGGCTTGAGAGAGGGATGCAGAGGCTAAAGAGAGGGATGCAAACGCTCAAGAGAGGGATGCAGAGGCTCAAGTAAGGGATGCAGAGGCTCTTGAGAATGAAGCAGAAGCTCAAGAGAGGGATGCTGCTTCTCTTGTGCCTCTGCATCCCTCACTTGAGCCTCTGCATCCCTCTCTTGAGCCTCTGCATCCCTCTCTTAAGCCTCTGCATCACTCTCTTAAGCCTCTGCGTCCCTCTGTTGAGCCTCTGCATCCCTATCAAGAGCCTCTGCATCCCTCTCTTGTGCCTCTGCATCCCTCACATAAGCCTCTGCATCCCTCGCTTGAGCCTCTGCATCCCCCTCTTAAGCCTCAGCATCACTCTCTTAAGCCTCTGCATCACACTCTTAAGCCTCTGAATCACTCTCTTGAGGCTCTGCATCACTGTCTTCAGCCACTGCATCACTCTCTTGAGCCTCTGCATCACTCTCTTGAGCCTCTGCATCATCCTCTTAAGCATCTGCATCCCTCTCCTAAACCTCTACATCACTCTCGTAAGCCTCTGAATCACTCTCTTGAGCCTCTGCATCCCTCTCTTGAGCCTCTGCATCACTTTTCTCAGCCTTTTCATCCCTCTCTTAAGCCTCAAAATCCCTCTCTTGAGGCCTCTGCATCACTCTCTTAAGCCTCGGAATCCCTCTCTTGAGGCCTCTGCATAACTCTCTCGAGCCTCTGCATCACTCACTTGATCCTCTGCATCACTCTCGTAAGCCTCTGCATCCCTCTTCTAAGCCTCTGCATCACTCTCTTAAGCCTCTGCATCACTCTCTTCAGCCTCTGCATCACTCTCTTAAGCCTCTGCATCACTCACCTCGGCCTCTGCATCACTCTCTTAAGCCTCGGCTTCCCTCTCTTGATTCTCTGCATCATTCTTGTGAGTCTCTGCATCATTCTCTTGAGCCTCTGCATCACTCTCTTGACCCTCTACATCACTCTCTTGAGCCTCTGTATCACTCTCTTGAGCCTCTGCATCACTCTCTTAAGCCTCTGCATCCCTCTCCTAATCCTCTGCATCACTCTCTTGAGCCTCTGCATCATTCTCTTGTGCCTCAGCATCCCTCTCTTAAGCCTCTACATCATTCTCTTGAGCCCCTGCATCCCTCTCTTGATCCTCTGCATCACTCTCTTGAGCCTCTGCATCATCCTCTTAAGCCTCTGCATCACTCACTTGAGCCTTTGCATCCCTCTCCTAATCCTCTACCTCACTCTTCTAAGCCTCTGCATCACTCTCGAAAGCCTCTGAATCACTCTCTTAAGCCTCTGAATCCCTCTCTTGAGGCCTCTGCATCACTCTCTTGAGCCTCTGAATCCCTCTCTTGAGGCCACTGCATAACTCTCTCAGGCCTCTGCATCACTCTCTTGAGCCCCTGCATACCTCTCTTGAGCCTCTGCATCACTCTCTTGAGCCTCTGCATCATCCTCTTAAGCCTCTGCATCACTCTCTTGATCCTGTGCATCCCTCTCCTAAACCTCTACCTCACTCTCCTAAGACACTCACCACTCTCGTAAGCCTCTGAATCACTCTCTTGAGCCTCTGTATCCCTCTATAGAGCCTTTGCATCACTCTCTTAAGCCTCTGCATCCCTCTCTTGAGCCTCTGCATCACTCTCAAGAGTCTCTGCATCCCTCTTTTGAGCCTCTGCATATCTCTCTGGAGCCCCTGCATCTCTCTCCTGAGCCTCTGCATCCCTCTCTTGAACCTCTGCATCCCTGTCTTAAGCCTCTGCATCACTCTCTTCAGCCTCTGCATCACTCTCTTCAGCCTCTGCATCCCCTCTCTTAAGCCTCTGCATCACTCTCTTAAGCCTCAGCATCACTCTCTTGAGCTTCTGCATCACTCTCTTGAGCATCTACATCCCTCTCTTGAGCCTTTGCATCAGTCTCGTAAGCCTCTGCATCACTCTCTTGAGCCTCTGCATAACTCTCTTGAGTCTCTGCATCACTCTCTTGAGCCTCTGCATCCCTCTTTTGAGCTTTTGCAACACTCTCTTCAGACTCTACATCACTCTCATAAGCCTCTGCATCCCTCTCTAGAGCCTCTGAATCCCTCTCTTGAGCCTCTGCATCACTTTCTTCATCCTTTGCATCCCTCTCTTGAGCATCTACATCACTCTCTTCAGCCTCTGCATCCCTCTCTTGAGCCTCTGCATCATTCTCCTAAGCATCTGCATCACTCTCTTGAGCCTCTGCATCACACTCTTGAACCTCTGCATCCCTCACTTAAGCCTCTGCATCACTCTCTTAAGCCTCTTCATCACTCTCTTTAGCCTCTGCATCACTCTCATGATCCTCTGCATCACTCTCTTGAGCCTCTGCATCACTCTCTTGAGCCTCTACATCACTCTCTTGAGCCTCTGCATCACTCTGTTGAGCCTCAGCGTCACTCTCTTAAGCCTCTGCATCACTCTCGTAAGCCTCTGCATCACTCTCAGGCTCAAGAGAGTGATGCAGAGGCTTAAGAGGATGATGCAGAGGCTCAAGAGAGTGATGCAGAGGCTCAAGAGAGGTATGCAGGGGCTCATGAGAGTGATGCAGAGGCCTGAGAGAGTTATGCAGTGGCCTCAAGAGAGGGATTCAGAGGCTCAAGAGAGTGATGCAGAGGCCTCAAGAGAGGGATTCAGAGGCTTAAGAGAGTGATTCAGAGGCTTTCGAGAGTAATGCAGAGGCTTAGAAGAGTGAGGTAGAGGATTAGGAGAGGGATGCAAAGGCTCAAGTGAGTGATGCAGAGGCTTAAGAGGATGATGCAGAGGCTCAAGAGAGTGATGCAGAGGCTCAAGAGAGGGATGCAGGGGCTCAAGAGAATGATGTAGAGGCTTAAGAGAGGGATGCTGAGGCACAAGAGAATGATGCAGAGGCTCAAGAGAGTGATGCAAAGGATTAGGAGAGGGATGCAGAGGCTTAAGAGAGTGATGCAGAGGCTCAAGAGAGTGATACAGAGGCTCAAGAGAGTGATGTAGAGGGTCAAGAGAGTGATGCAGAGGCTCAAGAGAATGATGCAGAGACTCACAAGAATGATGCAGAGAATCAAGAGAGGGAAACCGAGGCTTAAGAGAGTGATGCAGAGGCCGAGGTGAGTGATGCAGAGGCTTAAGAGAGTGATGCAGAGGCTGAAGAGAGTGATGCAGAGGCTTAAGAGAGTGATGCAGAGGCTTAGAAGAGGGATGCAGAGGCTTACGAGAGTGATGCAGAGGATCAAGTGAGTGATGCAGAGGCTCGAGAGAGTTATGCAGAGGCCTCAAGAGAGGGATTCCGAGGCTTAAGAGAGTGATGCAGAGGCCTCAAGAGAGGGATTTTGAGGCTTAAGAGAGGGATGAAAAGGCTGAAAAAAGTGATGCAGAGGCTCAAGAGAGGGATGCAGAGGCTCAAGAGAGTGATTCAGAGGCTTACGAGAGTGATGTAGAGGTTTAGGAGAGGGATGCAGATGCTTAAGAGGATGATGCAGAGGCTCAAGAGAGTGATGCAGAGTCTCAAGAGAGTGATGCAGTGGCTCAAGACAGTGATGCAGAGCTTCAAGAGAGTGATTCAGAGGCTTAAGAGTGTGATGCAGAGGCTTAGGAGAGTGATGCTGAGGCTTAAGAGGAGGATGCAGAGGCTCAAGAGAGGGATGCAGAGGCTTAAGTGAGGGATGCAGAGGCACAAGAGAGGGATGCAGAGGCTCTTGATAGGGATGCAGAGGCTCAGCAGAGGGACGCAGAGGCTTAAGAGAGTGATGCAGAGGCTTAAGAGAGGGATGCAGAGGCTCAAGAGAGGGATGCAGAGGCTCAAGTGAGGGATGCAGAGGCACAAGAGAAGCTGCATCCCTCTCTTGAGCCTCTGCTTCATTCTCAAGAGCCTCTGCATCCCTTACTTGAGCCTCTGCATCCCTCTCTTGAGCGTTTGCATCCCTCTCTTTAGCCTCTGCATCCCTCTCACAAGCCTCTACATCACTCTCTTAAGCCGCTGCATCACTCTTGTAAGCCTCTGAATCACTCTCTTGAGCCTCTGCATCCCTCTCTTGAGCCTCTGCATCACTCTCTTAAGCCTCTGCATCACTCTCTTAAGCCTCTGAATTCCTCTCTTGAGGCCTCTGCATAACTCTCTCGAGCCTCTGCATCACTCTCTTTATCCTCTTCATCTCTCTCGTAAGCCTCTGAATCACTCTCTTGAGCCTCTGCATCCCTCTCTTGAGCTTCTGCATCCCTCTCTTAAGCCTCTGCATCACTCTCTTAAGCCTCTGCATCACTCTCTAGAGCCTCTGCATCACTCTCTTAAGCCTCTGCTTCTCCTCTTGATCCTCTGCATCACTCTCTTGAGCCTCTGCATCACTCTCTTAAGCCTCTGCATCACTCTCTTGATCCTGTATATGTACAGGATATACATATAAGCTCTTGAGAGTGATGCAAAGGCTCAAGAGAGGGATGCAGAGGCTTAAGAGAGAGATGCAAAAGCTCAAGAGAGGGATGCAGAGGCTCATGAGAGGGATACAGGAGTTCAGGAGAGGGATGCAGAGGCTCAAGAGAGTGATTCAGAGGCTTACGAGAGTGATGCAGAGGATTATGAGAGTGATGCAGAGGCTTAAGAGAGAGATGCAGGGGCTCAAGAGAGGGATGCAGAGGCTCAAGAGAGGGATGCAGGAGCTCAAGAGAGGGATGCAGAGGCACAAGAGAGGGATGCAGAGGCACTTGAGAGTGACGCAGAGGCTCAACAGAGGGATGCAGAGGCTCATGAGAGGGATGCAGGAGTTCAAGAGAGTGATGCATAGGCTCAAGAAAGGGATGCAGAGGCTTAAGACAGTGATGCAGAGGCTCAAAAAAGGATGCAGAGGCTTAAGAGAGTGATGCAGAAGCTGAAGAGAATGTTTCAGAGGCTTAAGAGAGGGATGCAGAGGCTCAAGAGAGTGATGCAAAGGTTCAAGAAAGTGATGCAGAGGCTTAAGAGAGTGATTCAGAGGCTTACGAGATTGATGCAGAGAATCAAGAGAGTGATGCAGAGGCTTAAGAGATTGATGCAGAGGCTTAAGAGAGGGGTGCAGAGGCTCAAGAGAGGGATGTAGAGGCCCAAGAGAGGGATGCAGAGGCTCAAGAGAGGGATACAGATGCTCAAGTGAGGGAATCAGAGGAACAAGAGAGGGATGCAGAGGGTCTTGAGAGTGATGCAGAGGCTCAAGAGAGGGATGCAGAGGCTTAAGAGAGTGATGCAAAGGCTAAAAACAGGGATGCAGAGGCTCATGAATGGGATGCAGGAGTTCAAGAGAGGGATGCAGAGGCTCAAGAGAGTGATTCAGAGGCTTACAAGAGTGATGCAGAGGCTTAGGAGAGTGATGCAGAGGCTTAAGAGAGGGATACAGGGGCTCAAGAGAGGGATGCAGAGGCTCAAGTGAGGGATGCAGAAGCTCATGAGAGGGATGCAGGAGTTCATGAGAGTGATGCAGAGGCTCAAGAAAGGGATGCAGAGGCTTACGAAAGTGATGCAGAGGCTCAAAAAAGGGATGCAGAGGCTTAAGAGAGTGATGCAGAGGCTGAAAAGAGTGTTGCAGAGGCTTATACTATTTCATGTAGTATCACGATATGTGATTTGGTCTTCAAATCTCAGAATTTCGCATAATATTGCATTTTAAGCAAGTTTTCTTGCATTTTGTTTTGTACGAAAAATCGTCAAATTTAGCAATATTTCGACGTTTATGACCTCCTTTTCCTTTATGTTATTTAAACAAAATATGATCGAATTAGGCAATATTTTGCCGTTTTTCAACGTTTTTGTGAATTTTCAGTCTATGGGTATTAATTCATTATATATACGATAAAAATGATGCAAACACATAATTGATTAGATAATAACCTTAAATACTTCATTTTCAATCATCTATTTGTTTCTCGTTAAAATACTGTGTAAGATATTGAAAAGGGGAGAAGTTCGGTTTTTATTGCATATATCGACGTTTCAGCTTTATTAGAGCGGTTTTACGTGTACATCTTCCATCGGTAATATAAACGGAAAATCAAGAACATTTTAGTTAATGCTAATGAAAACACATTGTTTTTTATCATTTGTATTGAAAACAACATTGTCATATATCTTTTCTTGGATCTAAATAATACGAAACCTCGCTCTATGATTTGAAGTCAAAATCCTCAAATATTGTATAATAGTGACTTTTTTCACGTTTTTCATTTAGTGTGATTTTACGTAAATATATACGTTTTTACCAATATTTCGATACTATTTCATGTAGTATTACGATATGTGATTTGGCCTTCAAATCTCAGAATTTCGCATAATATTGCATTTTAAGCAAGTTTTCTTGCATTTTGTTTCGTACGAAAAATCATCGAATTTAGCAATATTTTGACGTTTATCATCCACTTTTCCTCTATGTGCTTTAAACAAAATATCATCGAATTAGGCAATATTTTGCCGTTTTTCCACGTTTTTGTGAATTTTCAGTTTATGGGTTTATTTCATTATATATACGATAAAAATGATGCAAACACATAATTGATTAGATAATAACCTTAAATACTTCATTTTCAATCATCTATTTGTTTCTCGTTAAAATACTGTGTAAGATATTGAAAAGGGGAGAAGTTCGGTTTTTATTGCATATATCGACGTTTCAGCCGGATTAGAGCGGTTTTACGTGTACATCTTCCATCGGTAATATAAACGGAAAATCAAGAACATTTTAGTTAATTCTAATGAAAACACATTGTTTTTTATCATTTGTATTGAAAACAACATTGTCATATGTCTTTTCTTAGATCTAAATAATACGAAACCTCGCTCTATGATTTGAAGTTAAAACCCTCATATATGGTAAAATAGTGACTTTTTTCACGTTTTTCATGCAGTGTGATTTTACGTATATATATACGTTTTTACCAATATTTCGATACTATTTCATGTAGTATCACGATATGTGATTTGGTCTTCAAATCTCAGAATTTCGCATAATATTGCATTTTAAGCAAGTTTTCTTGCATTTTGTTTCGTACGAAAAATCATCGAATTTAGCAATATTTTGACGTTTATCATCCACTTTTCCTCTATGTGCTTTAAACAAAATATCATCGAATTAGGCAATATTTTGCCGTTTTTCCACGTTTTTGTGAATTTTCAGTTTATGGGTTTAATTCATTATATATACGATAAAAATGATGCAAACACATAATTGATTAGATAATAACCTTAAATACTTCATTTTCAATCATCTATTTGTTTCTCGTTAAAATACTGTGTAAGATATTGAAAAGGGGAGAAGTTCGGTTTTTATTGCATATATCGACGTTTCAGCCGGATTTGTTTTACGTGTACATCTTCCATCGATAATATAAACGGAAAATCAAGAACATTTTAGTTAATGCTAATGAAAACACATTGTTTTTTATCATTTGTATTGGAAACAACATTGACATATGTCTTTTCTTAGATCTAAATAATACGAAACCTCGCTCTATGATTTGAAGTTAAAACCCTCATATATGGTAAAATAGTGACTTTTTTCACGTTTTTCATGCAGTGTGATTTTACGTAAGTATATACGTTTTTACCAATATTTCGATACTATTTCATGTAGTATCACGATATGTGATTTGGCCTTCAAATCTCAGAATTTCGCATAATATTGCATTTTAAGCAAGTTTTCTTGCATTTTGTTTTGTACGAAAAATCGTCGAATTTAACAATATTTTGACGTTTATCATCTCCTTTTCCTCAAGAGAGTGAAGAGGCTCAAGAGAGTGCTGCAGAGGCTCAAGAGAATGATGTAGAGGCTTAAGAGAGGGATGCAGAGGCTCAAGAGAATGATGCAGAGGCTCAAGAGAGTGATGCAGAGGATCAAGAGAGGGATGCAGAGGCTTAAGAGACTGATGCAGAGGCTCAAAAGAGGGATTCAGAGGCTTAAGAGGGTGATGCAGAGGCTCAAGAGAGTGATGCAGAGGCTCAATAGAGGGATGCAGGGGCTCAAGAGAGTGATGGAGAGGCTCAAGAGAGTGATTCAGAGGTTTACGGGAGTGATGCAGAGGCTTAAGAGAGTGATGCAGAGGCTTACGAGAGTGATGCAGAGGCTCTTGAGAGTGATGCCGAGGCTCAAGAAAGGGATGCAGAGGCATAAGAGAGTGATGCAAAGGCTCAAGAGAGGGATGCAGATGCTCATGAGAGGGATGCAGGAGTTCTAGAGAGGGATGCAGAGGCTTAAGAGAGTGATGCAGAGGCTTACGAGAGTGATGCAGAGGCTCTTGAGAGTGATGCAGAGGCTTAAGAGAAGGATGCAGAGGCTCAAGAGAGTGTTGCAGAGGCTCAATAGAGGGAGGCAGGGGCTCAAGAGAGTGATGGAGACTCTCAAGAGAGTGATTCAGAGATTTACAGTAGTGATGCAGAGGCTTACGAGAGTGATGCAGAGGCTCAAGAGAGTGATTCAGAGGTTTTCGGGAGTGATGCAGAGGCTTAAGAGAGTGATGCCGAGGCTTAAGAGACGGATGCAGAGGCTCAAGAGAGGGATGCAGAGGCTCAAGTGAGGGATGAAGAGGCACAGGAGAGGGATGCAGAGGCTCAAGAGAGTGATGCAGAGGCTTAAGAGAGGGATGCATAGGCTCAAGAGAGTGATGCAGAGGCTTAAGAGAGGGATGCAGAGGCTCAAGAAAGTGTTGCAGAGGCTCAAGAGAGTGATGCAGAGGCTCAATAGAAGGATGCAGGGGCTCAAGAGAGTGATGGAGAGGCTCAAGAGAGTGATTCAGAGGTTTATGGGAGTGATGCAGAGGCTTAAGAGAGTGATGCAGAGGCTTACGAGAGTGATGCAGAGGCTTAAGAGAGTGATGCAGAGGCTCAAGAGAGGGATGCAGAGGCATAAGAGAGTGATGCAAAGGCTCTTGAGAGTGATGCCGAGGCTCAAGAGAGGGATGCAGAGGCATAAGAGAGTGATGCAAAGGCTCAAGAGAGGGATGTAGAGGCTCAATAGAGGGATGTAGAGGCCCAAGGGAGTGATGCAGAGGCTCAAGAGAGTGATGCAGAGGCTGAAGAGAGAGATGCAGAGGCTTAATTGAGAGTGCTGCAGAGGTTCAAGAGAGTGATGCAGAGGCACAAGAGAATGATGTAGAGGCTTAGGAGAGGGATGCAGAGGCTCAAGAGATGGATGTAGAGGCCCAGGAGAGTGATGCAGAGGCTCAAGAGAGTGGTGTAGAGGCTGAAGAGAGAGATGCAGAGGCTTAGGAGAGTGATGCAGAGGGTCAAGAGAGTGATAGAGAGGCTCAAGAGAGGGATGCAGAGGCTTAAGAAAGTGATGCAGAGGCTCAAAAAAGGAATGCAGAGGCTTAAGAGAGTGATGCAGAAGCTTAAGAGAGTGTTGTAGAGGCTTAAGAGAGGGATGCAGAGGCTCAAGAAACTGATGCAAAAGCTCAGGAGAGTGATGCAGAGGCTTAAGAGAGGGATGCAGAGGCTCAATAGAGGGATGTAGAGGCTTAAGAGAGGGATGCAGAGGCTCAAGAGAGGGATGTAGAGGCCCACGAGAGTGATGCAGAGGCTCAAGAGAGTGGTGTAGAGGCTGAAGAGAGAGATGCAGAGGCTTAAGAGAGTGATGCAGAGGCTCAAGAGTGGGATGTAGAGGCTCAAGAGAGTGATTCAGAGGCTTACGAGAGTGATGCAGAGGCTTAAGAGAGTGATGCAGAGGCTAAATGAGGGATGCAGAGGCTCAAGAGAGGGATGCAGATGCTCAAGAGAGGGATGCAATGGCTTAAGAGAGTGATGCAGAGGCTCAAGAGAGGGATGTAGAGGCTGAAGAGAGTGATGCAGAGGCTCAAGAGAGGGATGCAGAGGCTCATAAGAGGGATGCAGGAGTTCAAGAGAGTGATGCAGAGGCTCAAGATATAACTGATGGAAGATGTTCACGAAAACCGCTCTATTCCGGCTGAAACGTCGATATATGCAAAAAAAAAAACAGAACTTCTCCCCTTTTAAATATCTTGCTCAGTATTTTAACGAGAAACAAATAGTTGATTGAAAATGAAGTATTTAAGGTTATTATCTAATCAATTTTGTGTTTGCATCATTTTTATCGTGTATATAATGAATTAATACCAGTAACCTGAAAATTCACAAAAACGTGGAAAAACGGCAAACTATTGCCTAATTCGATGATATTTTGTTTAAATATAATAAAGGAAAAGGGGATGAAAACCTCAAAATATTGCTAAATTCGATGATTTTTTGTACGAAACAAAATGCAAGAAAACTTGCTTAAAATGCAATATTATGCGAAATTCTATATTACTGATGCAGAGGCTCAAGAGAGGGATGTAGAGGCCCAAGAGAGGGATGCAGAGGCTCAAGAGAGGGATACAGAGGGTCACGTGAGGGAATCAGAGGAACAAGAGAGGGATGCAGATTGTCTTGAGAGTGACGCAGAGGCTCAAGTGAGGGATGCAGAATCTCATGAGAGGGATTTAGGAGTTCATGAGAGTGATGCAGAGGCTCAAGAAAGGGATGCAGAGGCTTACGAAAGTGATGCAGAGGCTCAAAAAAGGGATGCAGAGGCTTAAGAGAGTGATGAAGAGGCTGAAAAGAGTGTTGCAGAGGCTTAAGAGAGGGATGCAGAGGCTCAAGAGAGTGATGCAAAGGCTCAAGAGTGTGATGCAGAGGCAGAGGAGATTGTTGCAGAGGCTTAAGAGAGGGATGCAGAGGCTCAAAGGAGGGATGCAGAGGCTTAAGAGAGTGATTCAGAGGCTTACGAGATTGATGCAGAGAATCAAGAGAGTGATGCAGAGCTTCAAGAGAGGTATGCAGAGGCCTCAAAAGAGGGGATTCAGAGGCTTAAGAGAGTGATGCAGAGGCTGAAGAGAGTGTTGCAGAGGCTCAAGAGAGGGATGAAGAGGCTGAAGAGAGTGATGCAGAGGCTCAAGAGACGGATGCAGAGGCTCAAGACAGTGATGCACAGGCTTAACAGAGTGAGGCAGAGGCTTAGGAGAGGGATGCAGAGGCTCAAGAGAGTAATGCAGAGGCTTAATAGGGTGATGCAGAGGCTCAAGAGAGTGATGCAGAGGCTTGAGAGAGGGATGCAGGGGCTCAAGAGAGTGATGCAGAGGTTCAAGAGAGTGATGCAGAGGTTTAAGAGATTGATGCAGAGGCTTAAGAGAGGGATGCAGAGGCTCAAGAGAGTGATGCAGAGGCTGAAGAGAGTGTTGCAGAGGCTTAAGAGAAGGATGCAGAGGCTGAAACGAGGGATGCAGAGGCTTAAGAGAGTGATGCAGAGGCTAAAGAGAGTGTTGCAGAGAATCAAGAGAGTGATGCAGAGCTTCGAGAGAGTTATGCAGAGGCCTCAAGAGAGGGATTGAGAGGCTTAAGAGAGTGATGCAGAGGCTGAAGAGAGTGTTGCAGAGGCTCAAGAGAGGGATGAAGAGGCTGAAGAGAGTGATGCAGAGGCTCACGAGAGGGATGCAGAGGCTCAAGAGAGTGATGCACAGGCTTAACAGAGTGAGGCAGAGGCTTAGGAGAGGGATGAAGAGGCTCAAGAGAGTAATGCAGAGGCTTAATAGGGTGATGCAGAGGCTCAAGAGAGTGATGCAGAGGCTTGAGAGAGGGATGCAGGGGCTCAAGAGAGTGATGCAGAGGCTCAAGAGAGGGATGCAGAGGCTCAAGAGAGGGATGCAGAGGCTCAAGAGAGGGATACAGAGGCTCAAGTGAGGGAATCAGAGGAACAAGAGAGGGATGCAGAGGGTCTTGAGAGTGATGCAGAGGCTCAAGAGAGGGATGCAGAGGCTTAAGAGAGTGATGCAAAGGCTAAAAACAGGGATGCAGAGGCTCATGAGAGGGATGCAGGAGTTCAAGAGAGGGATGCAGAGGCTCAAGAGAGTGATTCAGAGGCTTACAAGAGTGATGCAGAGGCTTAAGAGAGTGATGCAGAGGCTTAAGAGAGGGATGCAGGGGCCAAAGAGAGGGATGCAGAGGCTCAAGAGAGGGATGCAGAGGCTCAAGTGAGGGATGCAGAGGAACAAGAGAGGGATGCAAAAGCTCTTGAGAGTGATGCAAAGGCTCAAGAGAGGGATGCAGAGGCTTAAGAGAGAGATGCAAAAGCTCAAGAGACGGATGCAGAGGCTCATGAGAGGGATACAGGAGTTCAGGAGAGGGATGCAGAGGCTCAAGAGAGTGATTCAGAGGCTTACGAGAGTGATGCAGAGGCTTATGAGAGTGATGCAGAGGCTTAAGAGAGAGATGCAGGGGCTCAAGAGAGGGATGCAGAGGCTCAAGAGAGGGATGCAGAGGCTCAAGAGAGGGATGCAGGAGCTCAAGAGAGGGATGCAGAGGCACAAGAGAGGGATGCAGAGGCTCTTGAGAGTGACGCAGAGGCTCAAGAGAGGGATACAGAGGTTCATGAGAGGGATGCAGGAGTTCAAGAGAGTGATGCAGAGGCTCAAGAAAGGGATGCAGAGGCTTAAGACAGTGATGCAGAGGCTCAAAAAAAGGATGCAGAGGCTTAAGAGAGTGATGCAGAGGCTGAAGAGAATGTTTCAGAGGCTTAAGAGAGGGATGCAGAGGCTCAAGAGAGTGATGCAAAGGTTCAAGAAAGTGATGCAGAGGCTTAAGAGAGTGATTCAGAGGCTTACGAGATTGATGCAGAGAATCAAGAGAGTGATGCAGAGCTTCAAGAGAGTTATGCAGAGGCCTCAAAAGAGGGATTCAGAGGCTTAAGAGAGTGATGCAGAGGCTGAAGAGAGTGTTGCAGAGGCTCAAGAGAGGGATGAAGAGGCTGAAGAGAGTGATGCAGAGGCTCAAGAGACGGATGCAGAGGCTCAAGAGAGTGATGCACAGGCTTAACAGAGTGAGGCAGAGGCTTAGGAGAGGGATGCATAGGCTCAAGAGAGCAATGCAGAGGCTTAATAGGGTGATGCAGAGGCTCAAGAGAGTGATGCAGAGGCTTGAGAGAGGGATGCAGGGGCTCAAGAGATTGATGCAGAGGTTCAAGAGAGTGATGCAGAGGCTTAAGAGATTGATGCAGAGGCTTAAGAGAGGGGTGCAGAGGCTCAAGAGAGGGATGTAGAGGCCCAAGAGAGGGATGCAGAGGCTCAAGAGAGGGATACAGATGCTCAAGTGAGGGAATCAGAGGAACAAGAGAGGGATGCAGAGGGTCTTGAGAGTGATGCAGAGGCTCAAGAGAGGGATGCAGAGGCTTGAGAGAGTGATGCAAAGGCTAAAAACAGGGATGCAGAGGCTCATGAATGGGATGCAGGAGTTCAAGAGAGGGATGCAGAGGCTCAAGAGAGTGATTCAGAGGCTTACAAGAGTGACGCAGAGGCTTAGGAGAGTGATGCAGAGGCTTAAGAGAGGGATGCAGGGGCTCAAGAAAGGGATGCAGAGGCTCTAGAGAGGGATGCAGGGGCTCAAGAGAGGGATGCAAAGGCTCAAGTGAGGGATGCAGAGGCACAAGAGAGGGATGCAGAGGCTCTTGAGAGTGACGCAGAGGCTCAAGAGAGGGATGCAGAGGCTTAAAGGAGTGATGCAAAGGCTCAGGAGAGGGATGCAGAGGCTCAAGTGAGGGATGCAGAAGCTCATGAGAGGGATGCAGGAGTTCATGAGAGTGATGCAGAGGCTCAAGTAAGGGATGCAGAGGCTTACGAAAGTGATGCAGAGGCTCAAAAAAGGGATGCAGAGGCTTAAGAGAGTGATGCAGAGGCTGAAAAGAGTGTTGCAGAGGCTTAAGAGAGGGATGCAGAGGCTCAAGAGAGTGATGCAAAGGCTCAAGAGTGTGATGCAGAGGCAGAGGAGAGTGTTGCAGAGGCTTAAGAGAGGGATGCAGAGGCTCAAAGGAGGGATGCAAAGGCTTAAGAGAGTGATTCAGAGGCTTACAAGATTGATGCAGAGAATCAAGAGAGTGATGCAGAGCTTCAAGAGAGGTATGCAGAGGCCTCAAAAGAGGGATTCAGAGGCTTAAGAGAGTGATGCAGAGGCTGAAGAGAGTGTTGCAGAGGCTCAAGAGAGGGATGAAGAGGCTGAAGAGAGTGATGCAGAGGCTCAAGAGACGGATGCAGAGGCTCAAGAGAGTGATGCACAGGCTTAACAGAGTGAGACAGAGGCTTAGGAGAGGGATGCAGAGGCTCAAGAGAGTAATGCAGAGGCTTAATAGGGTGATGCAGAGGCTCAAGAGAGTGATGCAGAGGCTTGAGAGAGGGATGCAGTGGCTCAAGAGAGTGATGCAGAGATTCAAGAGAGTGATGCAGAGGTTTAAGAGATTGATGCAGAGGCTTAAGAGAGGGGTGCAGAGGCTCAAGAGAGGGATGTAGATGCCCAAGAGAGGGATGCAGAGGCTCAAGAGAGCGATACAGATGCTCAAGTGAGGGAATCAGAGGAACAAGAGAGGGATGCAGAGGGTCTTGAGAGTGATGCAGAGGCTCAAGAGAGGGATGCAGAGGCTTAAGAGAGTGATGCAAAGGCTAAAAACAGGGATGCAGAGGCTCATGAATGGGATGCAGGAGTTCAAGAGAGGGATGCAGAGGCTCAAGAGAGTGATTCAGAGGCTTACAAGAGTGACGCAGAGGCTTAAGAGAGTGATGCACAGGCTTAAGAGAGGGATGCAGGGGCTCAAGAAAGGGATGCAGAGGCTCTAGAGAGGGATGCAGGGGCTCAAGAGAGGGATGCAAAGGCTCAAGTGAGGGATGCAGAGGCACAAGAGAGGGATGCAGAGGCTCTTGAGAGTGACGCAGAGGCTCAAGAGAGGGATGCAGAGGCTTAAAGGAGTGATGCAAAGGCTCAGGAGAGGGATGCAGAGGCTCATGAGAAGGATGCAGGAGTTCAAGAGAGTGATGCAGAGGCTAAAGAAAGGGATGCAGAGGCTTAAGAGAGGGATGCTGAGGCTCAAGAGAATGATGCAAAGGCTCAAGAGAGTGCTGCAAAAGGCTCAAGAGAGTGATGCAGAGGCACAAGAGAATGATGTAGATGCTTAAGAGAGGGATGCAGAGGCTCAAGAGAATGATGCATGGGCTCAAGAGAATGATGCAGAGGCTTAAGAGAGTGATGCAGAGGCTCAAGACAGTGATGCAGAGGCTCAAGGGAATGATAGTGAGGCTAAAGAGAGTGATGCAGAAGCTCAAGGGAGTGATGCAGACGATCAAGAGAGGTATGCAAGGCATAAGAGAGTGATGCAGAGGCTGAAGAGAGTGTTTTAGAGGCTTAAGAGAGGGATGCAGAGGCTCAAGAGAGGGATGCAGAGGCTCAAGAGAGTGATGCAGAGGCTGAAGAGAGTGTTGCAGAGGCTTAAGAGAAGGATGCAGAGGCTCAAGAGAGGGATGCAGAGGCTTAAGAGAGTGATGCAGAGGCTGAAGATAGTGTTGCAGAGGCTTAAGAGAGGGATGCAGAGGCTCAAGAGAGTGATGCAAAGGCTCAAGAAAGTGATGCAGAGGCTTAAGAGAGTGATTCAGAGGCTTACGAGAGTGTTGCAGAGAATCAAGAGAGTGATGCAGAGTTCGAGAGAGTTATGCAGAGGCCTCAAGAGAGGGATTGAGAGGCTTAAGAGTGTGATGCAAAGGCTGAAGAGTGTTGCAGAGGCTCAAGAGAGGGATGAAGAGGCTGAATAGAGTGATGCAGAACCTGAAGAGAGGGATGCACAGGCTTGAGAGAGGGATGCAGGGTCTCAAAAGAGTGATGCAGAGGCTCAAGAGAGTGATTCAGAGGCTTACGAGAGTGATGCAGAGGCTTAAGAGAGTGATGCAGAGGCTAAATGAGGGATGCAGAGGCTCAAGAGAGGGATGCAGAGGCTCAAGAGAGGGATGCAATGGCTTAAAAGAGTGATGCAGAGGCTCAAGAGAGGGATGCAGAGGCTGAAGAGAGTGATGTAGAGGCTCAAGAGAGGGATGCAGAGGCTCATAAGAGGGATGCAGGAGTTCAAGAGAGTGATGTAGAGACTCAAGAGAGTGATTCAGAGGTTTACAGGAGTGATGCAGAGGCTTACGAGAGTGATGCAGAGGCTTAAGAGAGTGATGCAGAGGCTCAAGAGTGGGATGTAGAGGCTCAAGAGAGTGATTCAGAGGCTTACGAGAGTGATGCAGAGGCTTAAGAGAGTGATGCAGAGGCTAAATGAGGGATGCAGAGGCTCAAGAGAGGGATGCAGAGGCTCAAGAGAGGGATGCAATGGCTTAAGAGAGTGATGCAGAGGCTCAAGAGAGGGATGCAGAGGCTGAAGAGAGTGATGCAGAGGCTCAAGAGAGGGATGCAGGGGCTCATAAGTGGGATGCAGGAGTTCAAGAGAGTGATGCAGAGGCTCAAGATATTACTGATGGAAGATGTACACGAAAACCACTCTATTCCGGCTGAAACGTCAATATATGCAAAAAAAAACAGAACTTCTCCCCTTTTCAATATCTTGCTCAGTATTTTAACGAGAAACAAATAGTTGATTGAAAATGAAGTATTTAAGGTTATTATCTAATCAATTTTGTGTTTGCATCATTTTTATCGTGTATATAATAAATTAATACCAGTAACCTGAAAATTCACAAAAACGTGGAAAAACGGCAAACTATTGCCTAATTCGATGATATTTTGTTTAAATCTCATAAAGGAAAAGGGGATGAAAACCTCAAAATATTGCGAAATTCGATGATTTTTCGTACGAAACAAAATGCAAGAAAACTTGCTTAAAATGCAATATTATGCGAAATTCTATATTACTGATGCAGAGGCTCAAGAAAGAGATGTAGAGGCCCAAGAGAGGGATGCAGAGGCTCAAGAGAGGGATACAGAGGCTCAAGTGAGGGAATCAGAGGAACAAGAGAGGGATGCAGATTGTCTTGAGAGTGATGCAGAGGCTCAAGTGAGGGATGCAGAATCTCATGAGAGGGATGCAGGAGTTCATGAGAGTGATGCAGAGGCTCAAGAAAGGGATGCAGAGGCTTACGAAAGTGATGCAGAGGCTCAAAAAAGGGATGCAGAGGCTTAAGAGAGTGATGCAGAGGCTGAAAAGAGTGTTGCAGAGGCTTAAGAGAGTGATTCAGAGGCTTACGAGATTGATGCAGAGAATCAAGAGAGTGATGCAGAGCTTCAAGAGAGGTATGCAGAGGCCTCAAAAGAGGGATTCATAGGCTTAAGAGAGTGATGCAGAGGCTGAAGAGAGTGTTGCAGAGGCTCAAGAGAGGGATGAAGAGGCTGAAGAGAGTGATGCAGAGGCTCAAGAGACGGATGCACAGGCTCAAGACAGTGATGCACAGGCTTAACAGAGTGAGGCAGAGGCTTAGGAGAGGGATGCAGAGGCTCAAGAGAGTAATGCAGAGGCTTAATAGGGTGATGCAGAGGCTCAAGAGAGTGATGCAGAGGCTTGAGAGAGGGATGCAGGGGCTCAAGAGAGTGATGCAGAGGTTCAAGAGAGTGATGCAGAGGTTTAAGAGATTGATGCAGAGGCTTAAGAGAGGGATGCAGAGGCTCAAGAGAGGGATGCAGAGGCTCAAGAGAGTGATGCAGAGGCTGAAGAGAGTGTTGCAGAGGCTTAAGAGAAGGATGCAGAGGCTGAAGAGAGGGATGCAGAGGCTAAAGAGAGTGATGCAGAGGCTGAAGAGAGTGTTGCAGAGAATCAAGAGAGTGATGCAGAGCTTCGAGAGAGTTATGCAGAGGCCTCAAGAGAGGGATTGAGAGGCTTAAGAGAGTGATGTAGAGGCTGAAGAGAGTGTTGCAGAGGCTCAAGAGAGGGATGAAGAGGCTGAAGAGAGTGATGCAGAGGCTCAAGAGAGGGATGCAGAGGCTCAAGAGAGTGATGCAGAGGCTTGAGAGAGGGATGCAGGGGCTCAAGAGAGTGATGCAGAGGCTCAAGAGTGTGATGCAGAGGCTTAAGAGAGTGATGCAGAGGCTTTAGAGAGGGATGCAGAAGCTCAAGAGAGGGATGTAGAGGCCCAAGAGAGGGATGCAGAGGCTCAAGAGAGGGATACAGAGGCTCAAGTGAGGGAATCAGAGGAACAAGAGAGGGATGCAGAGGGTCTTGAGAGTGATGCAGAGGCTCAAGAGAGGGATGCAGAGGCTTAAGAGAGTGATGCAAAGGCTAAAAACAAGGATGCAGAGGCTCATGAGAGGGATGCAGGAGTTCAAGAGAGGGATGCAGAGGCTCAAGAGAGTGATTCAGAGGCTTACAAGAATGATGCAGAGGCTTAAGAGAGTGATGCAGAGTCTTAAGAGAGGGATGCAGGGGCCAAAGAGAGGGATGCAGAGGCTCAAGAGAGGGATGCAGAGGCTCAAGTGAGGGATGCAGAGGAACAAGAGAGGGATGCAGAAGCTCTTGAGAGTGATGCAAAGGCTCAAGAGAGGGATGCAGAGGCTTAAGAGAGAGATGCAAAAGCTCAAGAGAGGGATGCAGAGGCTCATGAGAGGGATACAGGAGTTCAGGAGAGGGATGCAGAGGCTCAAGAGAGTGATTCAGAGGCTTACGAGAGTGATGCCGAGGCTTATGAGAGTGATGCAGAGGCTTAAGAGAGAGATGCAGGGGCTCAAGAGAGGGATGCAGAGGCTCAAGAGAGGGATGCAGGAGCTCAAGAGAGGGATGCAGAGTCACAAGAGAGGGATGCAGAGGCTCTTGAGAGTGACGCAGAGGCTCAAGAGAGGGATGCAGAGGCTCATGAGAGGGATGCAGGAGTTCAAGAGAGTGATGCAGAGGCTCAAGAAAGGGATGCAGAGGCTTAAGGGAGTGATGCAGAGGCTGAAGAGAATGTTTCAGAGGCTTAAGAGAGTGATGCAGAGGCTGAAGAGAATGTTTCAGAGGCTTAAGAGAGGGATGCAGCTAGAGGCTCAAGAGAGTGATGCAAAGTTTCAAGAAAGTGATGCAGAGGCTTAAGAGAGTGATTCAGAGACTTACGAGATTGATGCAGAGAATCAAGAGAGTGATGCAGAGCTTCAAGAGAGTTATGCAGAGGCCTCAAAAGAGGGATTCAGAGGCTTAAGAGAGTGATGCAGAGGCTGAAGAGAGTGTTGCAGAGGCTCAAGAGAGGGATGAAGAGGCTGAAGAGAGTGATGCAGAGGCTCAAGAGACGGATGCAGAGCTCAAGAGAGTGATGCACAGGCTTAACAGAGCGAGGCAGAGGCTTAGGAGAGGGATGCAGAGGCTCAAGAGAGTAATGCAGAGGCTTAATAGGGTGATGCAGAGGCTCAAGAGAGTGATGCAGAGGCTTGAGAGAGGGATGCAGGGGCTCAAGAGAGTGATGCAGAGATTCAAGAGAGTGATGCAGAGGTTTAAGAGATCGATGCAGAGGCTTAAGAGATTGATGTAGAGGCTTAAGAGAGGGGTGCAGAGGCTCAAGAGAGGGATGTAGAGGCCCAAGAGAGGGATGCAGAGGCTCAAGAGAGGAATACAGATGCTCAAGTGAGGGAATCAGAGGAACAAGAGAGGGATGCAGAGGGTCTTGAGAGTGATGCAGAGGCTCAAGAGAGGGATGCAGAGGCTTGAGAGAGTGATGCAAAGGCTAAAAACAGGGATGCAGAGGCTCATGAATGGGATGCAGGAGTTCAAGAGAGGGATGCAGAGGCTCAAGAGAGTGATTCAGAGGCTTACAAGAGTGACGCAGAGGCTTAGGAGAGTGATGCAGAGGCTTAAGAGAGGGATGCAGGGGCTCAAGAAAGGGATGCAGAGGCTCTAGAGAGGGATGCAGGGGCTCAAGAGAGGGATGCAAAGGCTCAAGTGAGGGATGCAGAGGCACAAGAGAGGGATGCAGAGGCTCTTGAGAGTGACGCAGAGGCTCAAGAGAGGGATGCAGAGGCTTAAAGGAGTGATGCAAAGGCTCAGGAGAGGGATGCAGAGGCTCAAGTGAGGGATGCAGAAGCTCATGAGAGGGATGCAGGAGTTCATGAGAGTGATGCAGAGGCTCAAGAAAGGGATGCAGAGGCTTACGAAAGTGATGCAGAGGCTCAAAAAAGGGATGCAGAGGCTTAAGAGAGTGATGCAGAGGCTGAAAAGAGTGTTGCAGAGGCTTAAGAGAGGGATGCAGAGGCTCAAAGAAGGGATGCAGAGGCTTAAGAGAGTGATTCAGAGGCTTACGAGATTGATGCAGAGAATCAAGAGAGTGATGCAGAGCTTCAAGAGAGGTATGCAGAGGCCTCAAAAGAGGGATTCAGAGGCTTAAGAGAGTGATGCAGAGGCTGAAGAGAGTGTTGCAGAGGCTCAAGAGAGGGATGAAGAGGCTGAAGAGAGTGATGCAGAGGCTCAAGAGACGGATGCAGAGGCTCAAGACAGTGATGCACAGGCTTAACAGAGTGAGGCAGAGGCTTAGGAGAGGGATGCAGAGGCTCAAGAGAGTAATGCAGAGGCTTAATAGGGTGATGCAGAGGCTCAAGAGAGTGATGCAGAGGCTTGAGAGAGGGATGCAGTGGCTCAAGAGAGTGATGCAGAGGCTCAAGAGAGGGATGCAGAGGCTTAAGAGAGTGATGCAAAGGCTAAAAACAGGGATGCAGAGGCTCATGAGAGGGATGCAGGAGTTCAAGAGAGGGATGCAGAGGCTCAAGAGAGTGATTCAGAGGCTTACAAGAGTGATGCAGAGGCTTAAGAGAGTGATGCAGAGTCTTAAGAGAGGGATGCAGGGGCCAAAGAGAGGGATGCAGAGGCTCAAGAGAGGGATGCAGAGGCTCAAGTGAGGGATGCAGAGGAACAAGAGAGGGATGCAGAAGCTCTTGAGAGTGATGCAAAGGCTCAAGAGAGGGATGCAGAGGCTTAAGAGAGAGATGCAAAAGCTCAAGAGAGGGATGCAGAGGCTCATGAGAGAGATACAGGAGTTGAGGAGAGGGATGCAGAGGCTCAAGAGAGTGATTCAGAGGCTTACGAGAGTGATGCCGAGGCTTATGAGAGTGATGCAGAGGCTTAAGAGAGAGATGCAGGGGCTCAAGAGAGGGATGCAGAGGCTCAAGAGAGGGATGCAGGAGCTCAAGAGAGGGATGCAGAGTCACAAGAGAGGGATGCAGAGGCTCTTGAGAGTGACGCAGAGGCTCAAGAGAGGGATGCAGAGGCTCATGAGAGGGATGCAGGAGTTCAAGAGAGTGATGCAGAGGCTCAAGAAAGGGATGCAGAGGCTTAAGAGAGTGATGCAGAGGCTGAAGAGAATGTTTCAGAGGCTTAAGAGAGTGATGCAGAGGCTGAAGAGAATGTTTCAGAGGCTTAAGAGAGGGATGCAGCTAGAGGCTCAAGAGAGTGATGCAAAGTTTCAAGAAAGTGATGCAGAGGCTTAAGAGAGTGATTCAGAGACTTACGAGATTGATGCAGGGGCTCAAGAGAGTGATGCAGAGGCTCAAGAGTGTGATGCAGAGGCTTAAGAGAGTGATGCAGAGGCTATAGAGAGGGATGCAGAAGCTCAAGAGAGGGATGTAGAGGCCCAAGAGAGGGATGCAGAGGCTCAAGAGAGGGATACAGAGGCTCAAGTGAGGGAATCAGAGGAACAAGAGAGGGATGCAGAGGGTCTTGAGAGTGATGCAGAGGCTCAAGAGAGGGATGCAGAGGCTTAAGAGAGTGATGCAAAGGCTAAAAACAAGGATGCAGAGGCTCGTGAGAGGGATGCAGGAGTTCAAGAGAGGGATGCAGAGGCTCAAGAGAGTGATTCAGAGGCTTACAAGAATGATGCAGAGGCTTAAGAGAGTGATGCAGAGTCTTAAGAGAGGGATGCAGGGGCCAAAGAGAGGGATGCAGAGGCTCAAGAGAGGGATGCAGAGGCTCAAGTGAGGGATGCAGAGGAACAAGAGAGGGATGCAGAGAAGCTCTTGAGAGTGATGCAAAGGCTCAAGAGAGGGATGCAGAGGCTTAAGAGAGAGATGCAAAAGCTCAAGAGAGGGATGCAGAGGCTCATGAGAGGGATACAGGAGTTCAGGAGAGGGATGCAGAGGCTCAAGAGAGTGATTCAGAGGCTTACGAGAGTGATGCCGAGGCTTATGAGAGTGATGCAGAGGCTTAAGAGAGAGATGCAGGGGCTCAAGAGAGGGATGCAGAGGCTCAAGAGAGGGATGCAGGAGCTCAAGAGAGGGATGCAGAGTCACAAGAGAGGGATGCAGAGGCTCTTGAGAGTGACGCAGAGGCTCAAGAGAGGGATGCAGAGGCTCATGAGAGGGATGCAGGAGTTCAAGAGAGTGATGCAGAGGCTCAAGAAAGGGATGCAGAGGCTTAAGAGAGTGATGCAGAGGCTGAAGAGAATGTTTCAGAGGCTTAAGAGAGTGATGCAGAGGCTGAAGAGAATGTTTCAGAGGCTTAAGAGAGGGATGCAGCTAGAGGCTCAAGAGAGTGATGCAAAGTTTCAAGAAAGTGATGCAGAGGCTTAAGAGAGTGATTCAGAGACTTACGAGATTGATGCAGAGAATCAAGAGAGTGATGCAGAGCTTCAAGAGAGCTATGCAGAGGCCTCAAAAGAGGGATTCAGAGGCTTAAGAGAGTGATGCAGAGGCTGAAGAGAGTGTTGCAGAGGCTCAAGAGAGGGATGAAGAGGCTGAAGAGAGTGATGCAGAGGCTCAAGAGACGGATGCAGAGCTCAAGAGAGTGATGCACAGGCTTAACAGAGTGAGGCAGAGGCTTAGGAGAGGGATGCAGAGGCTCAAGAGAGTAATGCAGAGGCTTAATAGGGTGATGCAGAGGCTCAAGAGAGTGATGCAGAGGCTTGAGAGAGGGATGCAGGGGCTCAAGAGAGTGATGCAGAGATTCAAGAGAGTGATGCAGAGGTTTAAGAGATCGATGCAGAGGCTTAAGAGATTGATGTAGAGGCTTAAGAGAGGGGTGCAGAGGCTCAAGAGAGGGATGTAGAGGCCCAAGAGAGGGATGCAGAGGCTCAAGAGAGGAATACAGATGCTCAAGTGAGGGAATCAGAGGAACAAGAGAGGGATGCAGAGGGTCTTGAGAGTGATGCAGAGGCTCAAGAGAGGGATGCAGAGGCTTGAGAGAGTGATGCAAAGGCTAAAAACAGGGATGCAGAGGCTCATGAATGGGATGCAGGAGTTCAAGAGAGGGATGCAGAGGCTCAAGAGAGTGATTCAGAGGCTTACAAGAGTGACGCAGAGGCTTAGGAGAGTGATGCAGAGGCTTAAGAGAGGGATGCAGGGGCTCAAGAAAGGGATGCAGAGGCTCTAGAGAGGGATGCAGGGGCTCAAGAGAGGGATGCAAAGGCTCAAGTGAGGGATGCAGAGGCACAAGAGAGGGATGCAGAGGCTCTTGAGAGTGACGCAGAGGCTCAAGAGAGGGATGCAGAGGCTTAAAGGAGTGATGCAAAGGCTCAGGAGAGGGATGCAGAGGCTCAAGTGAGGGATGCAGAAGCTCATGAGAGGGATGCAGGAGTTCATGAGAGTGATGCAGAGGCTCAAGTAAGGGATGCAGAGGCTTACGAAAGTGATGCAGAGGCTCAAAAAAGGGATGCAGAGGCTTAAGAGAGTGATGCAGAGGCTGAAAAGAGTGTTGCAGAGGCTTAAGAGAGGGATGCAGAGGCTCAAAGAAGGGATGCAGAGGCTTAAGAGAGTGATTCAGAGGCTTACGAGATTGATGCAGAGAATCAAGAGAGTGATGCAGAGCTTCAAGAGAGGTATGCAGAGGCCTCAAAAGAGGGATTCAGAGGCTTAAGAGAGTGATGCAGAGGCTGAAGAGAGTGTTGCAGAGGCTCAAGAGAGGATGAAGAGGCTGAAGAGAGTGATGCAGAGGCTCAAGAGACGGATGCAGAGGCTCAAGACAGTGATGCACAGGCTTAACAGAGTGAGGCAGAGGCTTAGGAGAGGGATGCAGAGGCTCAAGAGAGTAATGCAGAGGCTTAATAGGGTGATGCAGAGGCTCAAGAGAGTGATGCAGAGGCTTGAGAGAGGGATGCAGGGGCTCAAGAGAGTGATGCAGAGGTTCAAGAGAGGGATGCAGAGGCTTAAGAGAGTGATGCAAAGGCTAAAAACAAGGATGCAGAGGCTCGTGAGAGGGATGCAGGAGTTCAAGAGAGGGATGCAGAGGCTCAAGAGAGTGATTCAGAGGCTTACAAGAGTGATGCAGAGGCTTAAGAGAGTGATGCAGAGTCTTAAGAGAGGGATGCAGGGGCCAAAGAGAGGGATGCAGAGGCTCAAGAGAGGGATGCAGAGGCTCAAGTGAGGGATGCAGAGGAACAAGAGAGGGATGCAGAAGCTCTTGAGAGTGATGCAAAGGCTCAAGAGAGGGATGCAGAGGCTTAAGAGAGAGATGCAAAAGCTCAAGAGAGGGATGCAGAGGCTCATGAGAGGGATACAGGAGTTGAGGAGAGGGATGCAGAGGCTCAGGAGAGTGATTCAGAGGCTTACGAGAGTGATGCCGAGGCTTATGAGAGTGATGCAGAGGCTTAAGAGAGAGATGCAGGGGCTCAAGAGAGGGATGCAGAGGCTCAAGAGAGGGATGCAGGAGCTCAAGAGAGGGATGCAGAGTCACAAGAGAGGGATGCAGAGGCTCTTGAGAGTGACGCAGAGGCTCAAGAGAGGGATGCAGAGGCTCATGAGAGGGATGCAGGAGTTCAAGAGAGTGATGCAGAGGCTCAAGAAAGGGATGCAGAGGCTTAAGAGAGTGATGCAGAGGCTGAAGAGAATGTTTCAGAGGCTTAAGAGAGTGATGCAGAGGCTGAAGAGAATGTTTCAGAGGCTTAAGAGAGGGATGCAGCTAGAGGCTCGAGAGTGACATGCAAAGTTTCAAGAAAGTGATGCAGAGGCTTAAGAGAGTGATTCAGAGACTTACGAGATTGATGCAGAGAATCAAGAGAGTGATGCAGAGCTTCAAGAGAGTTATGCAGAGGCCTCAAAAGAGGGATTCAGAGGTTTAAGAGAGTGATGCAGAGGCTGAAGAGAGTGTTGCAGAGGCTCAAGAGAGGGATGAAGAGGCTGAAGAGAGTGATGCAGAGGCTCAAGAGACGGATGCAGAGCTCAAGAGAGTGATGCACAGGCTTAACAGAGCGAGGCAGAGGCTTAGGAGAGGGATGCAGAGGCTCAAGAGAGTAATGCAGAGGCTTAATAGGGTGATGCAGAGGCTCAAGAGAGTGATGCAGAGGCTTGAGAGAGGGATGCAGGGGCTCAAGAGAGTGATGCAGAGATTCAAGAGAGTGATGCAGAGGTTTAAGAGATTGATGCAGAGGCTTAAGAGATTGATGTAGAGGCTTAAGAGAGGGGTGCAGAGGCTCAAGAGAGGGATGTAGAGGCCCAAGAGAGGGATGCAGAGGCTCAAGAGAGGAATACAGATGCTCAAGTGAGGGAATCAGAGGAACAAGAGAGGGATGCAGAGGGTCTTGAGAGTGATGCAGAGGCTCAAGAGAGGGATGCAGAGGCTTAAGAGAGTGATGCAAAGGCTAAAAACAGGGATGCAGAGGCTCATGAATGGGATGCAGGAGTTCAAGAGAGGGATGCAGAGGCTCAAGAGAGTGATTCAGAGGCTTACAAGAGTGACGCAGTGGCTTAGGAGAGTGATGCAGAGGCTTAAAAGAGGGATACAGGGGCTCAAGAGAGGGATACAGAGGCTCAAGTGAGGGATGCAGAAGCTCATGAGAGGGATGCAGGAGTTCATGAGAGTGATGCAGAGGCTCAAGAAAGGGATGCAGAGGCTTACGAAAGTGATGCAGAGGCTCAAAAAAGGGATGCAGAGGCTTAAGAGAGTGATGCAGAGGCTGAAAAGAGTGTTGCAGAGGCTTAAGAGAGGGATGCAGAGGCTCAAGAGAGTGATGCAAAGGCTCAAGAGTGTGATGCAGAGGCAGAGGAGAGTGTTGCAGAGGCTTAAGAGAGGGATGCAGAGGCTCAAAGGAGGGATGCAGAGGCTTAAGAGAGTGATTCAGAGGCTTACGAGATTGATGCAGAGAATCAAGAGAGTGATGCAGAGCTTCAAGAGAGGTATGCAGAGGCCTCAAAAGAGGGATTCAGAGGCTTAAGAGAGTGATGCAGAGGCTGAAGAGAGTGTTGCAGAGGCTCAAGAGAGGGATAAAGAGGCTGAAGAGAGTGATGCAGAGGCTCAAGAGACGGATGCAGAGGCTCAAAAGAGTGTTGCACAGGCTTAACAGAGTGAGGCAGAGGCTTAGGAGAGGGATGCAGAGGCTCAAGAGAGTAATGCAGAGGCTTAATAGGGTGATGCAGAGGCTCAAGAGAGTGATGCAGAGGCTTGAGAGAGGGATGCAGGGGCTCAAGAGAGTGATGCAGAGATTCAAGAGAGTGATGCAGAGGTTTAAGAGATTGATGCAGAGGCTTAAGAGAGGGATGCAGGGGCTCAAGAAAGGGATGCAGAGGCTCAAGAGAGGGATGCAGGGGCTCAAGAGAGGGATGCAAAGGCTCAAGTGAGGGATGCAGAGGCACAAGAGAGGGATGCAGAGGCTCTTGAGAGTGACGCAGAGGCTCAAGAGAGGGATGCAGAGGCTTAAAGGAGTGATGCAAAGGCTCAGGAGAGGGATGCAGAGGCTCATGAGAAGGATGCAGGAGTTCAAGAGAGTGATGCAGAGGCTAAAGAAAGGGATGCAGAGGCTTAAGAGAGGGATGCTGAGGCTCAAGAGAATGATGCAAAGGCTCAAGAGAGTGCTGCAAAAGGCTCAAGAGAGGGATGCTGAGGCTCCAGAGAGGGATGCAGAGGCTCAAGAGAGTGATGCAGAACCACAAGAGAATGATGTAGAGACTTCAGAGAGGGATGCAGAGGCTCAAGAGAGTGATTCCGAGGCTTATGAGAGTGATGCAGAGAATCATGAGAGTGATGCAGAGGCTCGAAAGAGTTATGCAGAGGCCTCAAGAGTGTGATGCAGAGGCAGAGGAGAGTGTTGCAGAGGCTTAGGACAGGGATGCAGAGGCTCAAGAGAGTGATGCAAAGGCTCAAGAGTGTGATGCAGAGGCAGAGGAGAGTGTTGCAGAGGCTTAAGAGAGGGATGCAGAGGTTCAAAGGAGGGATGCAGAGGCTTTAGAGAGTGATGCAGAGGCTGAAGAGAGTGTTGCAGAGGCTTAAGAGAGGGATGCAGAGGCTCAAGAAAGTGATGCAAAAGCTCAGGAGAGTGATGCAGAGGCTTAAGAGAGGGATGCAGAGGCTCAATAGAGGGATGTAGAGGCCCAAGCGAGTGATGCAGAGGCTCAAGAGAGTGATGCAGAGGCTGAAGAGAGAGATGCAGAGGCTTAATTGAGAGTGATGCAGAGGTTCAAGAGAGTGATGCAGAGGCACAAGAGAATGATGTAGAGGCTTAAGAGAGGGATGCAGAGGCTCAAGAGAGGGATGTAGAGGCCCAGGAGAGTGATGCAGAGGCTCAAGAGAGTGGTGTAGAGGCTGAAGAGAGAGATGCAGAGGCTTAGGAGAGTGATGCAGAGGTTCAAGAGAGTGATAGAGAGGCTCAAGAGAGGATGCAGAGGCTTAAGAAAGTGATGCAGAGGCTCAAAAAAGGAATGCAGAGGTTTAAGAGAGTGATGCAGAAGCTTAAGAGAGTGTTGCAGAGGCTTAAGAGAGGGATGCAGAGGCTCAAGAAAGTGATGCAAAAGCTCAGGAGAGTGATGCAGAGGCTTAAGAGAGGGATGCAGAGGCTCAATAGAGGGATGTAGAGGCCCAAGAGATTGATGCAGAGGCTCAAGAGAGTGATGCAGAGGCTGAAGAGAGAGATGCAGAGGCTTAATTGAGAGTGATGCAGAGGTTCAGGAGAGTGATGCAGAGGCACAAGAGAATGATGTAGAGGCTTAAGAGAGGGATGCAGAGGCTCAAGAGAGGGATGTAGAGGCCCAAGAGAGTGATGCAGAGGCTCAAGAGAGTGGTGTAGAGGCTGACGAGAGAGATGCAGAGGCTTAAGAGAGTGATGCAGAGGTTCAAGAGAGTGATGCAGAGGCACAAGAGAATGATGTAGATGCTTAAGAGAGGGATGCAGAGGCTCAAGAGAATGATGCATGGGCTCAAGAGAATGATGCAGAGGCTTAAGAGAGTGATGCAGAGGCTCAAGACAGTGATGCAGAGGCTCAAGAGAATGATAGAGAGGCTAAAGAGAGTGATGCAGAGGCTCAAGGGAGTGATGCAGACGATCAAGAGAGGGATGCAGAGGCATAAGAGAGTGATGCAGAGGCTGAAGAGAGTGTTTTAGAGGCTTAAGAGAGGGATGCAGAGGCTCAAGAGAGGGATGCAGAGGCTCAAGAGAGTGATGCAGAGGCTGAAGAGAGTGTTGCAGAGGCTTAAGAGAAGGATGCAGAGGCTCAAGAGAGGGATGCAGAGGCTTAAGAGAGTGATGCAGAGGCTGAAGAGAGTGTTGCAGAGGCTTAAGAGAGGGATGCAGAGGCTCAAGAGAGTGATGCAAAGGCTCAAGAAAGTGATGCAGAGGCTTAAGAGAGTGATTCAGAGGCTTACGAGAGTGTTGCAGAGAATCAAGAGAGTGATGCAGAGTTCGAGAGAGTTATGCAGAGGCCTCAAGAGAGGGATTGAGAGGCTTAAGAGTGTGATGCAAAGGCTGAAGAGAGTGTTGCAGAGGCTCAAGAGAGGGATGAAGAGGCTGAATAGAGTGATGCAGAGGCTGAAGAGAGGGATGCAGAGGCTCAAGAGAGTGATGCACAGGCTTGAGAGAGGGATGCAGGGGCTCAAGAGAATGATGCATGGGCTCAAGAGAATGATGCAGAGGCTTAAGAGAGTGATGCAGAGGCTCAAGACAGTGATGCAGAGGCTCAAGAGAATGATAGAGAGGCTAAAGAGAGTGATGCAGAGGCTCAAGGGAGTGATGCAAACGATCAAGAGAGGGATGCAGAGGCATAAGAGAGTGATGCAGAGGCTGAAGAGAGTGTTTTAGAGGCTCAAGAGAGTGATGCAGAGGCTGAAGAGAGTGTTGCAGAGGCTTAAGAGAAGGATGCAGAGGCTCAAGAGAGGGATGCAGAGGCTTAAGAGAGTGATAGAGAGGCTCAAGAAAGTGATGCAGAGGCTCAAGGGAGTGATGCAAACGATCAAGAGAGGGATGCAGAGGCATAAGAGAGTGATGCAGAGGCTGAAGAGAGTGTTTTAGAGGCTTAAGAGAGGGATGCAGAGGCTCAAGAGAGGGATGCAGAGGCTCAAGAGAGTGATGCAGAGGCTGAAGAGAGTGTTGCAGAGGCTTAAGAGAAGGATGCAGAGGCTCAAGAGAGGGATGCAGAGGCTTAAGAGAGTGATGCAGAGGCTCAAGAGAGTGATGCAGAGGCTTAAGAGAAGGATGCAGAGGCTTAAGAGAGTGATGCAGAGGCTCAAGACAGTGATGCAGAGGCTCAAGAGAATGATAGAGAGGCTAAAGAGAGTGATGCAGAGGCTCAAGGGAGTGATGCAAACGATCAAGAGAGGGATGCAGAGGCATAAGAGAGTGATGCAGAGGCTGAAGAGAGTGTTTTAGAGGCTTAAGAGAGGGATGCAGAGGCTCAAGAGAGGGATGCAGAGGCTCAAGAGAGTGATGCAGAGGCTGAAGAGAGTGTTGCAGAGGCTTAAGAGAAGGATGCAGAGGCTCAAGAGAGGGATGCAGAGGCTTAAGAGAGTGATGCAGAGGCTGAAGAGAGTGTTGCAGAGGCTTAAGAGAGGGATGCAGAGGCTCAAGAGAGTGATGCAAAGGCTCAAGAAAAAGATGCAGAGGCTTAAGAGAGTGATTCAGAGGCTTACGAGAATGTTGCAGAGAATCAAGAGAGTGATGCAGAGTTCGAGAGAGTTATGCAGAGGCCTCAAGAGAGGGATTGAGAGTCTTAAGAGTGTGATGCAAAGGCTGAAGAGAGTGTTGCAGAGGCTCAAGAGAGGGATGAAGAGGCTGAATAGAGTGATGCAGAGGCTGAAGAGAGGGATGCAGAGGCTCAAGAGAGTGATGCACAGGCTTGAGAGAGGGATGCAGGGGCTCAAGAGAATGATGCATGGGCTCAAGAGAATGATGCAGAGGCTTAAGAGAGTGATGCAGAGGCTCAAGACAGTGATGCAGAGGCTCAAGAGAATGATAGAGAGGCTAAAGAGAGTGATGCAGAGGCTCAAGGGAGTGATGCAAACGATCAAGAGAGGGATGCAGAGGCATAAGAGAGTGATGCAGAGGCTGAAGAGAGTGTTTTAGAGGCTTAAGAGAGGGATGCAGAGGCTCAAGAGAGGGATGCAGAGGCTCAAGAGAGTGATGCAGAGGCTGAAGAGAGTGTTGCAGAGGCTTAAGAGAAGGATGCAGAGGCTCAAGAGAGGGATGCAGAGGCTTAAGAGAGTGATGCAGAGGCTGAAGAGAGTGTTGCAGAGGCTTAAGAGAGGGATGCAGAGGCTCAAGAGAGTGATGCAAAGGCTTGAGAGTGGGATGCAGGGGCTCAAGAGAGTGATGCAGAGGCTCAAGAGTGTGATTCAGAGGCTTACGAGAATGTTGCAGAGAATCAAGAGAGTGATGCAGAGTTCGAGAGAGTTATGCAGAGGCCTCAAGAGAGGGATTGAGAGGCTTAAGAGTGTGATGCAATGGCTGAAGAGAGTGTTGCAGAGGTTCAAGAGAGGGATGAAGAGGCTGAATAGAGTGATGCAGAGGCTGAAGAGAGGGATGCAGAGGTTCAAGAGAGTGATGCACAGGCTTGAGAGTGGGATGCAGGGGCTCAAGAGAGTGATGCAGAGGCTCAAGAGTGTGATTCAGAGGCTTACGAGAGTGATGCAGAGGCTTAAGAGAGTGATGCAGAGGCTAAATGAGGGATGCAGAGGCTCAAGAGAGGGATGCAGAGGCTCAAGAGAGGGATGCAATGGCTTAAAAGAGTGATGCAGAGGCTCAAGAGAGGGATGCAGAGGCTGAAGAGAGTGATGCAGAGGCTCAAGAGAGGGATGCAGAGGCTCATAAGAGGGATGCAGGAGTTCAAGAGAGTGATGTAGAGACTCAAGAGAGTGATTCAGAGGTTTACAGGAGTGATGCAGAGGCTTACGAGAGTGATGCAGAGGCTTAAGAGAGTGATGCAGAGGCTCAAGAGTGGGATGTAGAGGCTCAAGAGAGTGATTCAGAGGCTTACGAGAGTGATGCAGAGGCTTAAGAGAGTGATGCAGAGGCTAAATGAGGGATGCAGAGGCTCAAGAGAGGGATGCAGATGCTCAAGAGAGGGATGCAATGGCTTAAGAGAGTGATGCAGAGCCTCATAAGAGGGATGCAGGAGTTCAAGAGAGTGATGCAGAGGCTCAAGATATTACTGATGGAAGATGTACACAAAAACCACTCTATTCCGGCTGAAACGTCGATATATGCAAAAAAAACAGAACTTCTCCCCTTTTCAATATCTTGCTCAGTATTTTAACGAGAAACAAATAGTTGATTGAAAATGAAGTATTTAAGGTTATTATCTAATCAATTTTGTGTTTGCATCATTTTTATCGTGTATATAATGAATTAATACCAATAAACTGAAAATTCACAAAAACGTGGAAAAACGGCAAACTATTGCCTAATTCGATGATATTTTGTTTAAATCTCATAAAGGAAAAGGGGATGAAAACCTCAAAATATTGCTAAATTCGATGATTTTTCGTACGAAACAAAATGCAAGAAAACTTGCTTAAAATGCAATATTATGCGAAATTCTATATTACTGATGCAGAGGCTCAAGAGAGGGATGTAGAGGCCCAAGAGAGGGATGCAGAGGCTCAAGAGAGGGATACAAAGGCTCAAGTGAGGGAATCAGAGGAACAAGAGAGGGATGCAGAGGGTCTTGAGAGTGATGCAGAGGCCCAAGAGAGGGATGCAGAGGCTCAAGAGAGGGATACAGAGGCTCAAGTGAGGGAATCAGAGGAACAAGAGAGGGATGCAGAGGGTCTTGAGAGTGATGCAGAGGCTCAGGAGAGGGATGCAGAGGCTTAAGAGAGTGATGCAAAGGCTAAAAACAGGGATGCAGAGGCTCATGAGAGGGATGCAAGAGTTCAAGAGAGGGATGCAGAGGCTCAAGAGAGTGATTCAGAGGCTTACAAGAGTGATGCAGAGGCTTAAGAGAGTGATGCAGAGGCTTAAGAGAGGGATGCAGGGGCTCAAGAGAGGGATGCAGAGGCTCAAGAGAGGGATGCAGGGGCTCAAGAGAGGGATGCAAAGGCTCAAGTGAAGGATGCAGAGGCTCATGAGAGGGATGCAGGAGTTCAAGAGAGTGATGCAGAGGCTGAAGAGAGTGTTGCAGAGGCTTAAGAGAGGGATGCAGAGGCTCAAAAGAGGGATGCAGAGGCTTAAGAGAGTGATGCAGAGGCTGAAGAGAGTGTTGTAGAGGCTTAAGAGAGGGATGCAGAGACTCAAGAAAGTGATGCAAAAGCTCAAGAGAGTGATGCAGAGGCTTAAGAGAGGGATGCAGAGGCTCAAGAGAAGGATGTAGAGGCCCAAGAGAGTGATGCAAAGGCTTAAGAGAGTGATGCAGAGGCTGATGAGAGAGATTCAAAGGCTTAAGAGAGTGATGCAGAGGTTCAAGAGAGTGATGCAGAGGCACAAGAGAATGATGTAGAAGCTGATGAGAGGAATGCAGAGGCTCAAGAGAATGATGCAGGGGCTCAAGAGAATGATGCAGAGGCTTAAGAGAGGGATGCAGAGGATCAAAAGAGAGATGCAGAGGCTTAACAGAGTGAGGCAGAGGCTTAGGATAGGGATGTAGAGGCTTAAGAGAGTAATGCAGAGGCTAAAGAGAGTGATGCAGAGGCTCAAGAGAGTGATAGAGAGGCTCAAGAGAGTGATGCAGAGGCTCAAGAGAGTGATGCAGACGATCAAGAGAGGGATGCAGAGGCTTAAGAGAGTGATGCAAAGGCTCAGGAGAGAGATGCAGAGGCTCATGAGAGGGATGCAGGAGTTCAAGAGAATGATGTAGAGGCTCAAAAGAGGAATGCAGAGGCTTAAGAAAGTGATGCAGAGGCTCAAAAAAGGAATGCAGAGGCTTAAGAGAGTGATGCAGAGGATTAAGAGAGTGTTGCAGAGGCTTAAGAGAGGCGATCCCTCTCTTAAGCCTCTGCAACACTCTCTTCAGCCTCTGCATCTCTCTCTATTGATCCTCTTCATCACTCTCTTGAGCCTCTGCATCACTCTCTCGAGCCTTAGCATCACTCTCCTAAGCCTCTGCATCCCTCTCTTGAGCCTCTGCTTCACTCTCAAGAGCCTCTACAACACTCTCTTCAGCCTCTGCATCACTCTCTTAAGCCTCTGCATTCCTCTCGTGAGCCTCTGCATCACTCTCCTAAGCCTCTGCATCCCTCTCTTGAGCCTCTGCGTCACTCTCAAGAGCCTCTGCATCCCTCTCTTGTGCCTCTGCATCCCTCACTTGAGCCTCTGCATCCCTCTCTTGAGCCCCTGCATCCCTCTCTTGAGCCTCTGCATCCCTCACTTGAGCCTCTGCATCCCTCTCTTAAGCCTCTGCATCACTCTCTTAAGCCTCTGCATCACTCTCGTAATCCTCTGAATCTCTCTCTTGAGCCTCTGCATGCCTCTCTTGAACTCCTGCATCCCTCTCATGAGGTTCTGCATCCCTCTCCTGAGCCTTTGCATCACTCTCTTAAGCCACTGCATCCCTCTCTTGAGCCTCGGCATCACTCTCAAGAGCCTCAGCATCCCTCTCTTGTGCCTCTGCATCCCTCACTTAAGCCTTGAGTTTATTGCTCGATGCAGAGCAATAAACTCTACATTCACAAAATTCACAAAATTCACACTACATTCACAAAAACGTGGAAAAACGGCTAAATATTGCCTAATTCGATGATATTTTGTTTAAATCACATAAAGGAAAGGGGATGACAAACGTCAAAATATTGCTAAATTCGATGATTTTTAGTACAAAACAAAATGCAAGAAAACTTGCTTAAAAATGAAAAATTTGCGAAATTCTGAGATATGAATGCCAAATGAATAGAGAGAGAAAGAATATCGAGAGAAAGATAAAAAGAATAAAGAGAGAAAGATTCAAATATCGAGAGAAAACATGAAGTAGTATCGAAATATTGGTAAAAACGAATACATTTACGTAAAGTGACACTACATGAAAAACGTTAAAAAAGTCTCTATATTACCAAATTTGAGGATTTTAACGTCAAATCATAAAGCGAGGTTTCGTATTTTTTAGATCCTAGAAAAGACATAAAAATGTTGTTTCCAATACAAATGATAAAAATCAATGTGTTTTCATTAGAATTAACTAAAATGTTCCTGATTTTCTGTTTATATTACCGATGGAAGATGTACACGTAAAAATGCTCTAATCCGGCTGAAACGTCGAATTATATGCAATAAAATCATAACTTCTCGCTTTTTCAATATCTTACTCAGTTTTTAACGAGAAACAAATAGTTGATTGAAAATGAAGTATTTAATGTTAATTTCTAATCAATTATGTGTTTGCATCATTTTTATCGTATATATAATGAATTAATAACAATAAACTGAAAATTCACAAAAACGTGGAAAAACGGCAAAATATTGCCTAATTCGATGGTATTTTGTTTAAATCACATAAAGGAAAAGAGGATGATAAACGTCAAAATATTGTTAATTCAATGATTTTTAGTACAAAACAAAACGCAAGAAAATTTGCTTAAAAATGCAAAATTTGCGAAATTCTGAGATTTGAAGGCCAAATCACATATCGTGAGAAAACATGAAGTAGTATCGAAATATTGGTAACAACGAATATATTTACATAATGTCACACTACATGAAAAACGTGAAAAAAATCGCTATTTTTTCCAAATTTGAGGAAATCATACTTCAAATCATAAAGCGAGGTTTCGTATTATTTAGGTTCTAGAAAAGACATATAAAGATGCTGTTTCCAATACATATGATAAAAATCAATGTGTTTTCATTAAAATACTTTAAAATGTTCCTGATTTTCCGTTTATATTACCGATGGAAGATGTACACGTAAAACCGCTCTAATCCGGGTGAAACGTCGATATATGCAATAAAAACAGAACTTCTCCCCTTTTCAATATCTTACTCAGTATTTTACCGAGAAACAAATAGTTGATTGAAAATGAAGTATTTAAGGTTAATTTCTAATCAATTATGTGTTTGCATAATTTTTATCGTATATTTAATAAATTAGTACCAATAAACTGAAAATTCACAAAAACGTGGAAAAACGGCAAAATATTGCCGTTTTAATATTATTCGATGATATTTTGTTAAAATCACTTAAAGGAAAAGAAGATGATAAACGTCAAAATATTGCTAAATTCAATGATTTTTAGTACAAAACAAAACGCCAGAAAACTTGCTTAAAAATGCAAAATTTGCGAAATTCTGAGATTTGAAGGCCAAATCACATATCGTGAGAAAACATGAAGTAGTATCGAAATATTGGTAACAACGAATATATTTACATAATGTCACACTACATGAAAAACGTGAAAAAAAAATCGTTATTTTACCAAATTTCAGGATTTTAACTTCAAATCATAAAGCGAGCTTTCACATTATTTAGATTCTAGAAAAGACATATAAAGATGTTTTTCCAATACAAATGATAAAAATCAATGTGTTTTCATCAAAATACTCTAAAATGTTCCTGATTTTTCGTTCATATTACCGATGGAAGATGTACACGTAAAACCGTTCTAATCCGGCTGAAACGTCGATATATGCAATAAAAACAGAACGTCTCGCATTTTCTTCTCGAACTCCTGCATCCCTCTCATGAGCCTCTGCATCCCTCACTTGAGCCTTTACATGACTCTCTTAAACCTCTGCTTCCCTCTCTTGAGCCTCTGCGTCACTCTCAAGAGCCTCTACATCCCTCTCTTGTGCCTCTGCTTCCCTCACTTGAGCCTCTGCAAGCCTCTCTTGAGCCCCTGCATCCCTCTCTTGAGCCTCTACATCATTCTCTTGTGCCTCTGCATCACTCTCTTGAACCTCTGCATCACTCTCTTAAGCCTCTGCATCTCTCTCTTCATCCTCTGCATCACTCTCTTGAGCCTTTGCATCACTCTCTTGAGCCTCTACATCCCTCTCTTGAGCCTCTGCATCCCTCTCTTAAGCCTCTGCATCACTCGCTTGAGCCTTTGCATCACTCCCTTGAGCCTCTGCATCCCTCTCTTAAGCCTCTGCAACACTCTCTTCAGCCTCTGCATCACTCTCTTGAGCCTTTGCATCACTCTTTTGAGCCTCTGCATCCCTCTCTTAAACCTCTGCAACACTCTTTGCAGCCTCTGCATCACTCTCTTACGCCTCTGCATCCCTTTTTTGAGCCTCTGCATCAATTTCTTAGGCCTCTGCATCCCTTTCTTGCGCCTCTGCATCACTCTCTTGAACTCCTGCATCCTTCACATGAGCCTCTGCATCCCTCACTTGAGCCTTTGCATCCCTCTCTTGAGCCCCTGCATCCCTCTCTTGAGCCTCTGCATCCCTCTCTTGAGCCCCTGCATCCCTCTCTTAAGCCTCTGCATCACTCTCTTAAGCATCTGCATCACTCTTGTAAGCCTCTGAATCACTCTCTTGAGCCTCTGCATCCCTCTCTTGAACTCCTGCATCCCTCTCATGAGCCTCTGCATCCCTGTTTTTAGCCTTTGCATCACTCTCTTAAGCCTCTGCATCCCTCTCTTGAGCCTTTGCATCACTCTCAAGACCCTCTGCATCCCTCTCTTGTTCCTCTGATTCCCTCACTTGAGCCTCTGTATCCCTCTCTTAAGCCTCTGCATCACTCTCGTAAGCCTCTGCATCACACTCTTGAGCCTCTGCATTACTCTCTTGAGCCACTGCATCCCTCTCCTAAGCCTCTGCCTCACTCTGTTAAGCCTGTGCATCACTCTCTTGAGCCTCTGCATCACTCTCTTCAGCCTCTTCATCCCTCTCTTGAGCCTCTGCAACACTCTCTTCAGCCTCTGCATCACTCTCTTTAGCCTCTCAATCCCTCTCTTGAGGCCTCTGCATAACTCACTCGAAGCTCTGCATCACTCTCCTGATTCTCTGCAACACTCTCGTAAGCCTCTGAATCACTCTCTTAAGCCTCTGCATCACTTTCTTGAGCCTTTGCATCACTCTCATGAGCCTCTGCATCCTCTCTTAAGCCTCTGCAACACTCTCTTCAGCCTCTGCATCACTCTCTTAAGCCTCTGCATCCCTCTCTTGAGCCTCTGCATCATTCTCTTAAGCCTCTGCAACACTCTCTTCAGCCTCTGCATCACTCTCTTGAGCCTCTGCATCCCTCTCTTGAGCCTCTGCATCCCTCTCTTAAGCCTCTGAAACACTCTCTTCAGCCTCTGCATCACTCTCTTAAGCCTCTGCATCCTTTTTTTGAGCCTCTGCATCACTTTCGTAAGCCTCTGCATCCCTTTCTTGAGTCTCTGCATCACTCTCGTGAACTCCTGCATCCCTCTCATGAGCCTCTGCATCCCTCTCCTGAGCCTATGCATCACTCTCTTAAGCCTCTGCATCCCTCTCTTGAGCCTCTGCGTCACTCTCAAGAGCCTCTGCATCCCTCTCTTGTGCCTCTGCATCCCTCACTTGAGCCTCTGAATCCTTCTCTTGAGCCCCTGCATCCCTCTCTTGAGCCTTTGCACCCCTCTCTTGAGCCCCTGCATCCCTCTCTTAAGGCTCTGCATCACTCTCTTAAGGCTCTGCATCACTCTCGTAAGCCTCTGAATCACTCTCTTGACCCTCTGCAACCCTCTCTTGAACTCCTGTATCCCTCTCATGAGCCTCTGCATCCATCTCTTGAGCCTTTGCATCTCTCTCTTAAGCCTCTGCATCCCTCTCTTGAGCCTCTGCATCCCTCTATTGGGCCTCTACATCCCTCTCGTGAGCCTCTGCATCCCTCCCTTAAGCCTCTGCATCACTCTCT